>CABFOW010004575.1:1172-29123 GCA_902141385.1 Timema californicum | reverse complement strand
CCCCCCCCCCCCAAAGTTGGTAGCTTCTAAAAGAGCCTTTCTATGAAAATTAGAATGTATATTGTACGAGTGGCTGTAAAAAAGATGACTAAACATGCTCCCCTTAAGAGCTGATGAATTCATGCGTCCATCACAGACTCTGCCTTAAAACTATGAGTGAAGAATGAGCCTGGGTACGAGATGATTTCTGGACATCTAAGTGTTAGAGCGTTGGCGCTCTAAGTCGAGGGTGCTGGGTTTGATTTTCGTATCGATCATACTAACTAAATATAATAAAATATGACAGACAGACAGACTTGATAGTAGCCATTAACTCAGGAAGAGGAGAGGAACATTAACGCCGTCCGAGACACATTGTTATTTTGTGTAAACATTTCCATTCGATAGTTTTTTTTAAAATGTAAGTTAATTAATGCACACTTTCTTAAACCAATATCAGCACACGACTTGTAAACTAACTTAAAACAGGGTGTCCAGCCAAACTATATTTTAAAATCCCCCGACTTTCCCAGGTTCTCCAGAGTCAATTTCCAACTTTTCCAGTCACTATATTGTATTACGATCTCAACTTAATGTAATAATATTTTTAGAAATTGTAACACTCTATGAAGGGGTTAAAGGATGTCAGCCTAGAGCAATGGTTCGTTGGGTCGTGGATTCCAAGCTAGATTTGAGTTAGATCATATTGAGAAATTAAAAGATCGCCTTACACGGGCTAACGAACCAATGACTCAACTTTGGGTGAAGACATGATAGAAGGGTGGAAACATTAGATGAAAATCCCATGTTGACTTTGAGGATTGAGATTAGTCTATTCAAAATGAACAACTGTACTAAATAAATTCGAAGCGAAGAATTTTTTTTTTGACAGTTTATTATTGTAAATGAAAGTAGTGTAGGCCTATTATTTTAGTGACTACGTGAAAATTCCAGAAATTTGATCAAATTCCCTAACTTTTCCCCGTTTTCCAGGTCGCTGGACATGCTGTTAAATATAGAACAGACACAACACAAAGCCCTGGCCGTTAATTCCTCAATAAAACATTTTTGACAGTGCTAAGGATCAAAATAAGGACCCTTAGATCGGTAGGGAGACACTCTAACGACTGAGTTAAGGTGTTTGACTAAAAACAAACCAAAGCAGTTAAAACTAAGGGCCAGTTTGGTAGTCAAGTACGCCTCAAGTCCAGCGATAAACTAAATAGAGGACGACACCTACCTACAGTAGCTCCATGGCTTCTTTGGTGCTGACTGACAGCTGACGGTTTTTAAAAGTTACTAGTCCAAATTATGTATCCCTACGCCGAATAAAATGATCTGCAAAAACATGTGTTTAGCAGCTGTCACTTCTGACAGTCAAAATGTATGTATATACCTAAATGTTGACAGTCAGAAGTCAGCTGTGAGCTGTCAGTCAGCACCAAAGAAGCCACGGGGCTACTGTACCTGGAATGGGCCGGTTTTACATTGTGAAACAGGCACTTTGTCACAGACAAGGTATACACCAGACACTCGATAGTTTAGCTGCGCTCCTTGTGCAAGGTTGAGTCCTCGGGCACCAGGGACCGCTAGTAGCAGTCCTCGGTGATAACACTACCAAGTGAATCAAACTCACTTTCAACATGTTCATTGTAAGGAATACAAGCTGAAGAGCAGAGCGAGCTTCCAAAGTTTGCAGTACGAACATAATAGTTCAAGCACCGGCAATCCTCCCCCCCTCCCCTCCCCTTCTTTTTAATTTACAGTCTGAGTGGGCTCGTTTGTAGGGTTGATTTATAGCAAAGAGGTAGGGCCGCTACCTGAACCTAGCTTTGTGAAAGCTGGCTTATTGATACTAGAAGGATTTTTTTGTCTATTTTCTTGTAAAAGCATATTTAAGGTGAACTGTTTTTTAAAAATGCTCGCGCGATAGCGATGTTGTCACTTGGAACTGCAAGTAGTGATCCCCGTGTCGAAGGACTCGAGCTCTTCCAAGGAGCGCAGCCATTTTAACCTGTAATCTATAGGTCTTTTGTATACCTAGTCTGTGCACTTTGCATATTAAATCTGACAAGAAAGTGTATTCTAACTAAAACAAGCACATGTTAGGGGTCATCCATAAACCACTTAACGCTTTTGAGAGTCAAAAGCCGATAAGAAAAAAGTGTTGAGCCCCATCTAAAGAGTCCGTAAGTTCCGAATCCTTGTAGTCCTTAATGGTCCTTAAAATGGAGATCGCGTGCCAACCAATGCTAAAGTTTGAAACAACGTCCAATTGAACGCTTCGAAAGGCAGTTTTCTAGAGCTAGGTGCAAGCAGATGTGATATCTGTGAAGCAGACAATATCACAGATAAACAATTATTATTACTATTATTATTAGCACCGCGTCTTACTAACCGTTCGGATTATACGCACTTACGCTAATGTGTAGTGGCAGGGTGATTGTGAGATTAAATGGAGGACCTACAGTTTAACGTGGGATCCGAACCACGGTGGAGGCCTGGCATGCACACACATTCACAAGATGTCTTGTCAGAGGTGAAGGAAGGGTTCGGTAATCAGATAAATTTGTGCCGGGACCGAGGATTGGACCCCGGACCCCCAGCACAGAAGTTTGACACCTTACCCCAAGACCACCAGTACATCTTTTAAACAATTATTAACACACGTAAAACATGAACGACATCCAACATTCGAAAGGTAGGTTTACTACAGAGTGAGAAGGACTAAGAAACTAAGGATAAGGACTCTCTAGACAGTGCAAACTCTCACCAAGTACCACGAACCTTACGGATACGGAGTCTGTAGACAGGGCTTTACATGGTTTAGGGATGACCTCTTACTTGCATGACTTATTTAACGCAAGTCGGATGTCCTGCAAATGAAAACGTGTCCGACAACTCACATTCTTATGATTGACGAGTTTCATGAGCTTGAACTCCCTGTAGGCTCGCTTGGCGTGCGTCACATTCTGGAACGGACGGCTCAGTTTCTTGATGGCTACATTTTGTTGAGTCACCGTGTCAAATGCAGCGCTACACACAAAATACACACACACTGATGGACCATTATAAAACACACACACACCATTCACCATGAACGGTAGCCGTGCTACCTTGACGGATCACACTATGAAAATATATTACAACCCAGTGGTTTCCAACCTTTTGATAAGCTCCGACCCCAATTTATGTATTTAAGACCATCGAGACCCCTTGATTACCTACTCGCGTTCATATCCTAAATTTAAAAGTACTATTTTCACTGAATCTTACTACCCGTCCGGGATATCCACATTCAATTACACTTGTGGGGTAGGTATAATTTAAAGGAAATGTACCTTTATTCGCGTGGAGGAATAAGGAAGTAGCCGTTCAAGAAAAATCACCCCTAGTACCCTCAGTTGGGATTTACATCCTGACCTCTTCCCCGACAAACCAAACGGAAGTGACGTTCAGTCACGTGCTCGATTTGATTATAATAAATGGATTATCTAATGATTATACGAATGCGACTAAGATGTCTCAAAAGAGAAGTAACGAGCCCTGAGAGTATTTTGTAATAATAATCATAATCACCTTTAAAAATTAAGCACAAGGCTGAAAAAAGAAGGCTACACAACTTTATCATAAAATTCCCTGAACTTTCGAGAAATTAGTTTAGTCAAATGCATTGATTACATAGTTTCGAAAACACTCCTAATGGCTACTAAAGAGGGACATTATTTTGAAATCTTTTATTAGTATTTAATGTTTTAGCTATTGTATGTGTCTCTGTTTAAATGAGGTATAAAAAACACACTGTACAACCATCTCATTTTCCCCCATTACTTTTTAATTTCATTTCCCTGGTTTTTCCCTGTATCTACCAGGTACAACCTTCAACAACCGTCGCGACCCCCAGGTTGGAAGCCGCCGTTCCGAGATACTCCATAGTGGAACAATACAAGGTAAGCTCGTCACCTTACAGGGTAGTATATCATTACTGTGAATGCCACGAGGGCATGAAAGGTCGGGTGTTCGAAGCCCGGGTCGAGGATTTTACGTAAGGATATATTTGGGTCAGGGGAGAGCTTTTGAGGGGGCAGACAAACCCCGCTACCCCCATTTAACATTAATATGAGCCCTAAAGGTGCCCGCTTAGAGACACCCACTGATCCATTAGTTCAGATCTAATTCCTTTTACAGGTGATAGGGGCGCCACTTGTCTGCATCATACTATAGTTATATAAGGGGGACAATTTCTTATTAGTTAGCGTATCACTACCAGTTCGGGTTAGTACCCTTATGTACTAATCATGCTCATGTGTTAGGGATGAGGAAGGTTGACTTTAGAGGAAGTGTGCCCGCATTTGCGAGACGTGAGTGTGGAAACCAATCTTGGAAAACCACCCTACCCTGATTAGAACCCCGGGTACGAGCGTAGTAAGCGTATCAACCCGCTTCGGTGGCCGTGTGGTCTAACGCGTCACTCTCGCAGTAGATGGACTGCCGATGACGTGGAGATCGGGGTTCAAATCTCGGATTGGGCTGTACTGAGGGTGTTCTCTCTCCCCCTTCCCCCAAATAGTTTCCCCACCATCTTTCTAGGCAAATACGGGTATATTTCTTATAAATTAAACCCTGCTCATCCACAAACAACATTATCGTAATTTATTCCATATGGCGTGTTGCTGGACCTGAAGGGGGAGGGGGGAGGGGTGTGTGGAAAGCAATGTGTTACCAACACAACCACAACACAAACCCGAGAGACAAGCCTGACGAAAAAAAAGAGAGAGATAAATGCTAAAACGTCACCGAGGGTCGATATAATATATGGCAGTGACTTTGATCTGGCCGCCAACCTGCCCCCCGCGCGGCGGCACAACACACTGCAAACACTGTCTTGGCAAGACCGCACAAAGAACCCCATTTATAGATCCTGGACGGGATCCACAACTTTGTGTGTGTGTGACATTTTGATAACTAGTCTGACAAATTATGTTGGCAGAGCAGACATCTGCTAGTGGCAGAGATCACACGTTAGTGTGTAAACACAACACACTAAAACCGGGAGACATGTCATTTTATCACGTCCCTCAAATTCGATGTTTAGTCAGATTTAGTTTGGAGCTAACATTTTATTATTATTATTATTATTATTATTATTATTATTATTAGCACCGCGTCTTACTACCCGTTCGGGCTATACGCACTTACGCTAATGTGTAATGGTAGGGTGATAGTGAGATGAAATGGAGGACCTACAGTTTAACGTGGAATCCGAACCACGGTGGAGGCCTGGCATTCCCCACATTCACAAGATGTCTTGTCAGAGGTTGAAGGAAGGGTTTGGTAATCAGATAGATCTGTGCCGGGACCGGGGATTGAACCCCGGACCCCCAGCACAGAAGTCTGACACCTTACCCCTAGACCGCCAGGTCACCTTTATTCTAAATTCAACTTCAATAAATACTTTTCAAATTATCTTTATGACAACGAAAATATTAAGGCAGGGCCACAACAATGTTTATCGTATAACGGCGGTGTATTGGCCAAAACTGTGTACAAATGATCTTCCAACCACATTCAATGTCAATAAACAATTCAAAACATACTTGGAACACCCTTAAAAGAACCGTTGAATGAAACAATAATTTAAAACACACAAAAAAAAGGCAAAGCATTTTTTTCACATCCAATTCTTAAAGCGCGAGAAGAATCGGGCAGAAACTCGGCCGGTTTTATAACGTTCCTGGGTGGAGCTGTCCGGCAGTAGGAGAACAAACAGGGAGGAGGAAAATACAAATAACAATACGATGCGTTGTGACCCTTCTATTAAATGATGTCATTCGATTCACAAAGATTCATTTTAAGCTTCCATACCATCTACCTTTCGTTTCTCGGGAATTTAGCTCTCAACAGAAATATGTGGATTTTATGAGTTTTTAGAGCGGGAAAATCTCAACTCTTAAACAAAGTTAACAAGTCTATGTATGTATAGGGTCATAGATAATAGTTTTGTGCTCATTCCAGTAAGCACCAAACCCGTGTAATATTAAAGGTATTGTCAATATTTAACCTAATCGCAACATTTGGTTGGCAAAATTTCAGATAAATACGCAGATAGATACACTATTTATTTATCAGTCTTTTCCCTATTAATTAAACAATAAAACGACGACTTTGATAATTTTTGAAGATTAAAAAGAGATTTATAAACTACTTTATTTAACACTTACCTCAACTACCATGGTATACACAGTTAATTAAGTAGACTTATTTCAATTGTTACGTTAAACATCCAAGGTTATTAACGAGTCCAACTTTAGGATATTGGGAGGAGCAAGATTGAAAAGAAATGCACCAGCATTAAAGTTAAGAGAGTATGGGTAGAACAGCAAGTATGAATAGTTTATTTTCTATTGTACCTGGCCTAAACTTGAACCTCAAAGTTAGTCCAGTCTATTACAAACCTGACAGCTCTGAAAAGTTACCAGACCAAATTATGTATCACTACGTCAAACCATATGATCTGTAAAAACATGTGTTTAGCAGCTGTCACTTCTGACGGTCAAAATTTAGGTATACACCTAAATGTTGACTGTCAGAAGTCAGCTGTGAGCTGTCAGTCAGCACCAAAGAAGCCGTGGGGCTACTGTACTTGCGTTTAAGGTCTTTTTTCCTCTCGTTTTAACAATAAAGCATGTAGTACAAGTAATTGTCAACATAAAGATAAAACACACACACACAAAGCATGTCTAACGAGGTTTCTCACATTACATTAAAATTTGTAGCAAAAAAAATAATTATGTAAATATTTTACTACTGACAATCAAACATTAATATTCCCCGACATTTACCTCATCAATTGAAACCACAATAAAGACAAAGAGTGGAAACATATTACATTTAAGGGGGATATGTGATGATTACATTTTGCTAATCTGAAGGGATTTCAATCCCTGGATGGGTTAATTTGATTTTATTCAACGTTTAGTTTAGTTAGTTTCTAGTGTTATCCCCATTTGTTAATTATTTTTTTTACAAACAACCGGTTAGTGAATAAAGGGCGAAAAAGTAGTTGCAATACTAGTATAGTCTGTCCATAAAACTATGGTCACCTTACAATATGATGCCCCTCTAGATCTTTGAGACTCGTAATAAACAGTCGCCGCTTTATCTCCTAAGCAAAGTAATAATGTCAATTTGACACAAATTAAATTAGTACTATCTACCCTAAAAATACTAATTTCTCTTTGTTTCTGAGCGATTTATGCTGCCCCCCTCCCCCTCGCCTCCACCCCACCACCCAAAGGTTCTCAGTACAATTCATTTACAGTGAAAAATGGCAAGCTTACCTTTCTCGCGTCCATTATGGTACATCTTATAAGATAAGGGGCATAGTAGTCTAATCTGTGAAGGTAGCGCTGCTTGTTAACTTTCAGCGTAAACAGAGTGTACCATTCAAGGGCGGGCTTAAAAAGATAAGTCATTTTACCATTTAATACGATTAAAACAATTTTTTTAGCGCAGAATTTGCGTGGCGGGAGAGTGGAAAAAACACTCTCAGTACACCAGACAGGGATTCGAACCCCGATCTACCAGTCATCGGCAGTCCAGTCTAACAGTAGTGTTACCTAGACCACGCGGCCGCCAAAAAACAGGCACCTAACAATAATATTAATGCAATTTTAGAAACTAATGACACTAAAATATATAGTCCCAGTCTTTAATAGTTCCCTTTATTCCATAATAGATTAAGGCCGCTGTAGCCAGGTGGAAAAATCGTTCGTTTCGTTTTGAAATTTGTGTGTCATTATAAGCAGCTCAAGACAATTTTTATAAAAATAAAGCTCGACCACCTTTTAATGAGGTCGGGAAACAATGATTCATGGGTTCACCGGAAACATAATTACACAGCAATTTACAGGCTGTGTGTTGCAACGCAAACTTAAAACAGCTGATCTATTATTATTATTATTATTATTATTAGTACCGCGTCTTACTACCCATTCGGATTATACGCACTGACGCTAATGTGTAATGATAGGGTGATTGTGAGATGAAATGGAGGACCTACAGTTTAACGTGGGATCCGAACCACGGTGGAGGCCTGACATTCCACACATTCACAAGTTGTGATTAATACACGTCTTGTCAGAGTTGAAGGAAGGGTTTGGCAATCAGATAAATCTGTGCCGGGACCGAGGATTGAGTCCCGGACCCCCAACACACCTTACCCCTAGACCGCCAGGTCGCCTTAGCTGATCTATCATCATATTTCATTTTCTCGGGGATAAACATATATTTTAGATAATGTATAATACAAGACAAGGACTTAAGCATTTTTTTTTTTTAGTAAAGGATATAGTTAATGGCGAGAAGGTAATTCACAACCTATTTAGATACTCACCAAACCATCCCTTGGGCTCCCACCCCTTTCGGCGCCAGGTGGATGTAGCGAGACGGTACAGAGAACTCTGTGTCCCCGAACTCAAACGTCGTGAACATGGCTTGACCGTTATTTAGAGAGAGATAGAGAGTGTTAGCGAGATAAAGAATGAGAGGGTAGAGGTGTCGGGGCTAATTGGAACTCAGCACGACACGAGACTTGAGCTAAAGACCCAGAAAAAAAAGTCCTCCCTCAATTCAAAGTTAGCATATCATCAATTATTTAAACGGGGCCGGGCCATCCATAAATGATCTCGCACGATTCTGGTGGCTGCTTCGCCAACTATTCCCACCATTTTACGTAAAAAAAAAAGTATATGTGGTTAATTCAAGGGTCGTTATAGATCAACGCTTTGTTAGTTTTAAAATACCCTGACTTTTTCAAGTTTTCTAAAAAAATTATTTTAATGTTTTGAAATATATTTTTTATCAAAGCTACAAATACAAATTAAATTTACTCTTACATTTTTTTACTTAATTCTTGACATACAACTATTAAAACACGTAATTTGTAAAAAATGGTCTTAGTAAATAAATCAAGTAATTACATTCCTACTTGTCTGAGCTTAAGATGTTTATACTAGTTAAATTTCGTATTTTAAAAAATCATAGCCAAAGTAGCTGAAATTCTTAGTGAATTTAAAACTAACATATTTCTGATTTTTCCAGAAGTATCGCCCTGAACCCTTAAAGGACAAAGCCACACGCACAAAAGAAAGAGAGAGAAAAAACTTATCTTTAAAACATAATATTTAAAAAAAGAAGAAAATATGAACACGAGTCTTTTATTTATAAAGAATATTTTCTCGTGCTTCATGTGAATTGAAAAACACTTTTCCCCATGACCAGAGTTTTCAACAGGGATGTGTATCCAGTCTCGTTTGTGGAAACGCATTCTATTCTGCGAATGATATAATTGAATCCGGAGTACATTACCATTGCGTTTATTGACTACTTTATGTAAACATTTTTTATTTTTTTTTATTTTTATATGTTATCATCGATACAATCGGATACTAGCATCTCTCGCCAAACATTACAGATAATGGAATTTTCAAGCGAAGTCCCGGAGAAGTAAACTGTGCTCGTTTAAAGTTACTGTGTATTGTATCTAATCCGTGAGTTCTACAAACTGTCCAAACGAAAACTTTAGCGAGCTGAATTATAATACTCCTCTTTAAAACTAAATCTAGGGCTTTATTCTCAGCAAAACTTAGCATTTTTCGGGTGACATTTACATAATGTATAGAGGGCAATTTTGAATGTGCGTGCCATGAAATGAAAAAGGGGGGGGAGGGACGACTATATTGATACGAGGAAACCAAGGTAAGCGATGTCCCCGAAAAGTTGTCTAGACTTTAGGCAACACTTAATGTTTGAAGTTCCATACCACCCTAACGGGGGACATTGCTTACCACGAGCTGCATAATCAGGGTGGCTACAAAACATATTTTACAAAATTCCCGGACTTTTTCAGGTTTTCCAGGTAACATCTTTCAGTTTTCCCTGACTACTTTTTTCCAGTTTTAATGGTGGATGATAACTTTTGTTTTATTTATTATTGATCACATTTAAAAAAAAAGTTTTTATTTACTAAACATAAACGGGGTTATCAGTTATTTTAAAAATTAACATATTTTGTTAAGGTATTACTAACTTTTGTTTTAGTGTTTAGTTGCGAAATTAATGGGATATTTTTGACATATTTTTTAATTTGTTGACTTTTTCTTATTTTTAGTTAAATTCCCTAGCCACCATTATAATAATTATAGCACAATCTTCCGCCCTTTTTCATTTTGGCACACTAATTTTTTTTTAGCACTTCGTCCTACTACCCTACGCTTATGCACGCTATAGGTTTTATGGATTAAGAAGGTTACATTTAGAGGAAGTGTATCTGCATTTGCGTTAAGGGAGAGTGGAAAACCATTTTGGAAAGACCACCCTCAGTATACTCGACCGAGATTAGAACCTCTATCTCCCCGTCATCGGCAGTCTCGTCTACTACGAGAATAGCGCCTTAGCAATGCGGCCACCGAAGCATGTGATGCAATAATTCAAACTCACCCTTTATACACACATGTATTTTTAAATAGTTATAATATCTGTTCTATCTCAAGACTAGTGTGAGAGTGGATGTCACACAGCACACACTAATGACAGCTACGACCCTTAACTTTACTACGGAAAAATTACCATTCAAAATTAGAGTTAACATAATTCAAACTCGTTTCGGCAGCCACATTGTCTAAGGCGTTGCTCTCGCAATAGACTAAAAGTGCCGATGACGGGGAGGTAGAGGTTAGATCCCGACCGGATGTATTGGGGTGAGTTTTTCCTAAATGGTTTCTCACCGACTGTCCACACAGATGAGGGTACAACTCCAAATTCTACCTACCATAGTAGTGTAAGTATTCGAATAGCTAGGAGGGGTACCTAATGAGGAATGGAAAAAAAAAAATCTGTTAGAGAATGTCTCTCTTTAATTATAAATATTTATCTTCTAGGAAAATTATTTACTAAAAAAAAAAGAAAAAAAAGAAGAGTAGTACAACTTGTCAAGCTCGCATTTAAATTTAAAATACCAAAATATTAAAAAAAAATTAAAACATGTATACGAACAACAACAAAAAATACATTTCTCTGTAGCAATACATTATTTTGATAGCAAATTAAATTTAAGACGAAAGAATGGCTACTAAAAAGTGCCAAGTTAAAATCATTTAAGAAACCTAATTTAAAAAATAAACAAACATGAAAAATTCCAAGATAGCTACACGAGGATACCAAGATACACAAACTCACGAGGCGGATTCAAAGCCATAGTTTATCTTCCAAACTTTAAAAGTTACAAAACAAAATTAAAAAGGTAAACAGATCCTAGCAAGACTCACTAAAAACAATAGCCTGCGTGAAGTGTGCAAAACTTAATAAAAACAAAAATAAACTCATCAGATATACATGGCCCAACCGATAAAACAAAATAAAAACAACAGTACAACAACAATAGCAACAAAAACAACAAACAATTGCTGAAAATTATACATAAATAAACAAAATATGGTAGAAAAACAAGAGGCAATAATAATGATACTTATTGAATTGAATAATGGAGAATTTGTGTGCACATCTGATCCAACATTCCAAAATGGAGCGTGCAAGTGACCCATGCAGCAAGCTGGCAAAAGAATAATTAATCAAAAAGTAATTTCCAAAATCTTTCAGTTTTTAAAATTTATTCGAGGTATTTAACGTGCACTTTCTGAACCAACTGATTATGTCAGCAAAAGAGAATTTCTAAGAGCGAGATCGAAAGGGCCTACCAAATTAGTTGGGAAAGGTATTTTTCACAAACCTTCCAGGTTTATTTTACATGTCCACAACCGACATGGGACCGACGTCCTTACTTTCCCTCCGAAAGAAGTTGTGCTACGGATTTTTATCGCTCAAGATAAATCCGTCGACCTCGGCCGGGTTTGAACCCGCTAACATCGTCTCCAAGACCACCGACGTCACCCTTTCAGTTTTTGTTTTAATACCATTTCGGTTCTCAGTCCCATATTTCATTATTTGTTCCCCCTTTCTCCTCCCTTACACGTATGGCAACGCTAGCTACTAGCCAATAATATGTAAATAGCCACTCGTAGAACTCCATGGAGTCAACCTGCAGTCAAGACATACCGACCGAGCGTCCACCGTCTGTTGGCCAAGATATTGCCAACCTCTAGGGGTACGGGGTGTCATGTGGTGAGCACAACGAACCCTCCAGCCGTTAATCTCAGTTTTATAGACAGGAGCCGCTTCTTTTTAAAATTAAAATGGCTCCTCATTTGCCCTCACGAGGATTAAACTCTGGCCACTAGACCACAAAGGCAATTTTAAAACCGGATGAAATATTAATTACCCTTAAGGGCTCCACCTACTTGGAGGGAGATATTTTTCAGGCTACTGTATTTATGAGAAAATCAGTTCTGAAGCTTCAAAAACCACTGAAACAATCCTTAATTATATTGGAAAGTTATATTGTGACCTTTATTTGTTTGAGGAAGACTAGAAATATGTTTCTAAACATTTACTTTGATCTAAGATATATGCAGTTTCTTTTGAAACGTCTTTGAAAATTAATTTAATAAAATATTTTAATATACTTTTTAACTACTGTGTAAAACTTTAAATGTACGGTTTTAATTCCTAAAGAGACATTTTGGTACCTTCCCCATTAATTTTAGAGTGAATTATATATTTTTTTAAACATCCCATTTTTAAATAATGCGGCATTTCTGCAGTAGGCAGCCCCTTTGGTTCTTCCCCTTGTCTACAAGATATTGTCCACGGTTCTGCCCCTATCTACAAGATATTGTCCACGGTTCTGCCCCCTATCTACAAGATATTGTCCACGGTTCTGCCCCCCTATCTACAAGATATTGTCCACGGTCCTGACCCCCTGTCCTCAAGGTATTGTCTACGGTTCTACCAACCCCGGTCCAAACGAATGCGGGGACTCACCAGACAATGCCCTGCGCACCAGAGCCAATCGGCTTGAGGTTCTGGTAGCGCTTCAAGATGGTGAACTTGGTGTCGCCGACCTCCACAGTGTAAAACATGGAGGAGAGACGAGAGGTCATCTTGGGGCCGAGGAACGGCATGCGGCGATGACGTCACTGGGCGGCGGCCTACTCTCCGCTCCGTCTGGAAACAAAAAGAGCGCCCCGCTCGTTCACAATCTGGTTCGCAGGTTATTTGTGGGGTTTTACATCCTAAAACGCGAGAGTTGGTCAAAATCAGGAAACAAAGAGATGGAACGGTGGCCCTCACAGTCTCCCTCTCCTTAACCTAAAAGAAGAAAACCTTTACTTAAAACTCGTTGGATATGTGAAAATAAATAATAAACATTGCATAAACACAATCGATAAAAGGGCATCACATTCCACTAAAGGGTATAAACAAAATAATTTGCATAGAACATCTCAGTCCACTAAGGAGTGTAAGCAATCAAATCATCATTTCTAAGGCCTTCATTTAAAAAGTATATTTGTTTATCGCTAGGAAACGATCGGTTATAAAGAAATATATTTCAAATGAACGTTAATTTTTAATAGCTTTTCAACGATAAGCAACTCGCTTTGGTTGCTGCATGGTCTAACGCGCTACTCTCGCAGTAGAATAGACTGCCGATGACGGGGAGATCAAGGTTCGACTCTCGGTCTGGTTTACTGAGGGTGGGTTTCCACTTTCTCTCTCAACGCAAACGCGGGTACACTTCCTCTAAATATAATCTACCCCATCCCTAAAACCATTAGCATAATTAGTAAATAAGCGAATAACCCAAACGGGTAGTAAGACGCGGTGCTAAAAAAAAAAGGAAGCTATTTCTCATTTCAATGAGTTGCGGATATATTATCAAAATTGGTCATTTTCCAGGAAAGCTGAGAGGCGCCATTTTGTTTGTCAGTTTATGTCCACGTGAAACACCCCTGTACAGACTCAAACTCTCCTGCGATGTATGACTAGGGGTGGAGGGACGAGACCCATGCCGAGTGAAGGGGAACATTCCCGCCCCCTCCCCACTGTCTTATCTCCCGCAGACACCTTAGCCAGCACCCACCTCTTGCCCCATCAGACCCTCAACCATAGCAATCTCTTGAGGGAGGCGAACATTCCTAAAGCGCTTCTCCAGACCAAAGAGATCACAGCTCTACAGTGGTTGGCTTGGAACGGGAGAAGTACGCGGGGTGGAGAGGGGTAAGGGAGCTTCACTACTTCTTAAGGCCGGTTCACACAGAAAGCTAAGCTAAGCCATGCCTCGCTACGCCACGCTGTTTTTTCGATTGCTGGCCGGGCAATTTTTCCATCTCCCGTCTTGAGCCATCTTACGTAGCGCATGCGCATAACGCAACTTGGGCTGCGTGTTGAACAGACCCAGAGCTGGTTTGGTGAAAATAACTAAAATAGTGTTGAAGTTTGGTTTTCAGGTTTGTTACGTGTGTATTTAAGTAATATTATATTTAATAAATGTCTTTATATTAAAATGGAAGCGTTAATTGAACAAGTGAAACCTCCACCTCCTCAATTTTCTTCCTCTTCCAGAACAACAGCATATTTTCTTCCTTGGTACTATCATCCGAGCTCAAACAAAATACATTTTGTAGAACGCCATCATAAACAAGCTTCACTGGAGCAGACCAGTAAGAAACAACACGGAGTTCGGGGGTGAAGATTTTGCCCGCGCGGTTCAAGACGTTGCGCATAGACCGGCAAACTGTGCAATTACGTGAACCGAAGACGAAAAACCGAGCCCGAAAGCACATTTATTGACGAACAGTACGGATAAGACGTCACGTGTGGGTTCTTCCGTCTTCTCTACATACGGTGAACAGTTTCTCTTCTGTATTGGTGCGGAGTTTATAGAGGTTTGATTTACTTTCTTCCTTGATCAATTTGTTACCGTTAGACGATGATTAATGTTAGGAAAAAAATGTTTTATTTTAAAGTTATATGGTTACTTTTATTAAGGCAATAATAATCTGTCCCTAAAAGAATAAAAATAATACCCGCACCGGTGGGTACGCGGTCTAAGTGTAGTCGTGGTTCGAATCCCTGCCTTGTGTAGCCGAGTTGTTTATTTCTCTTCCTTCACACAAATGCTTGTACATTTCATCTCAGCTTTGCTCAGGCATTTAACTTGAACGGGTAGTAATGCGGGATCGAAAAACAAACTATAAAAAGATTTAATACCTCAATTTATTCTTATTGATGACTTGGAAAGACAAGTAATCATAAGTGAACAAGAAGAGGAGGTCAAATCCTAAGCAAATACCCCCACACTCGTCTGAGGAGAGGATATAAAACAGGCAAGCCCCGTCAGTACAGTTTTTACACTAATGAGATAGAGATGAGGAGGGTAGTTTAAGTAAACCGTACTTGCATTTACGAGAAACAAAAGCGGGATTATCAATGAGTAAAAAAAATAAATCTCAAGAAGCCAGGCCAGGATTAGAACCTCGACCTTCCCATCACCGTTATAAAAAGACTGTACGAGACCCACACCTAAGCCTACATGTCCACCGCTGCGGGTATTATTTGTATTCGGACACAACTTGTGAAAGTGACATTCCCAGCCACTTGCTGAGACACCTTGTAGAGTTGTGCACCTGGGGGGGGGGAAGGTTTTGGATAAATCGGACGAGGGACCGCCGCGCCGGATTGATTTCTGTAGCAAACGCACGTGACTGCAATACCACGTGACTAAAGGGAGCTCCCCTTGAAAAGTCTGGTCATGAGCCAGTATTCTAACAAATAATTTCCAATTAAATAGTCCCTATATTTAAGAGAGAAAAAAGTTATGAAAAAACTTTGAATTTAAATGTTGACAAATAAATTACAAAGCAGAGCGAAATGCCTTGTAATAAATACATTTTCACTATGACAAACAATTTTAAAAGTGTGAATTTATACTGGACGACTTAAAATATTAGTTTGTGAACAAGTACCTAATTTTTTTCCTAGCACAGCACTAGTCCAATCTTGAGCCATATATTAAGTGACTGTTTGAACACGGGGAGTTTTCACGAGGACTCTGATACATTCCGTTCTGCGCTTTTTATTAATAGTCTTTAAACAGTGTTGCAACTATTTTTTGGTATAAAATTCCTTGTGTTTTTATGGTTTTCCAGAAAAAAATATATTTTTTTTCAAGACATTCAAGATATAAATATAAAAGATGTTTAGAACCGAATTATTTGACCTTGAAAGGGACCTTTATGCAATGTTTAAGGGGGATAGGAAATGTGGCATGGGAGTGGTCTAAAATGTGTGTTCGAATCAACGAGATTAGTTTTTAGTTAGTTTTTCGCCTTCTACGCAAGGCCTTAATATGCAAACATGAAGGGTAATATCCCAAATTATTATTTTTTTTATTTCGGATCTATTTTGTTGATAAATAACCCGAGTCCCCCCTCCCAACCCGGACAGAGAATCAAATCACGGCGTTTTTCCGGTTCTTAAGATTTTCCAGGTGCGTGTGAGTCCTGCGCCTTAGAATGTGTGACCTCCGGTTACGGGGTGGGGGCAGGGGGAGATCTGGGGCAAAATTAAGACAGGTTACACTATGGCCCTATCTTATAAACCATACCATAGTGGAATAATACAAGGTAAGCTCGCTACCTTTCAGAATAAACAAGCGTCACATACTTTCTTATACATACTATTACATTTAGGAAACATATTTTGACAATCATATGAAAATCTCCCTCAGATATACATTTTAATCAAAAATCTTATGATTTAATTTTTTTTAAAATAAATATACTCTTAAACTCCTAAATACTCTCAAACGAAATGCTTTCCAAAAAACCGTTATAGAATAGTTGTTACAATATAAACTACTCTAAGATATAAATCTTAAAAAAATTGTTAGAGGCATTTTAGAAAAAAATAAAATAAAAATCAACTTTTTGTTGTTGTTGAGAATACCAATGCCGACTAATTTGAATGAATGGTAGGAAAAATTATTTATCGAAGCTCTGTTCTAAAGAAATTAGCTTGAAAAGCGCCCGATAGACAGGCTTTATGCTCAGCACTTGCGGTCGGCGGTTTGCAGATACTGGCGTATCCAAGGCGCTGTCCACAAACCAATCGTCGTGGTATGACCGTATTATTTAAACACGTCCAATAAAAAATAAAGGAGTATTCAACACTTGTCACAAGATCGCTTCTTATAACTTACATCTGTGACTAATGAAAACACTCACATCCTTTAGCGTATAAATACATGAAAGTAGATTAAGTAACTTTGGGAAATATCAACGAATAGGGAGCGAGTGACGTCTCACGGCCAGTCAGGGTAGTATTTCCCATGCTAGTGTATTTACATTTTATTCGGCGATATTAATTAAAGATATAGGATTAGAACACAAACATTAATAATTCTAATAATAGATTTACATTCCCCCAGGAAGGAGATAAGTCCTGGAAGCAAATGTCTATCTAGAATCGTAATCGTATACTCCATTCACGGTAGGAATTACTCTGTGAAAGGTCTTTTTTCCTACCAATATCCTACTATATAGTAGATTTATGGTAGGGAAANCTTTAATTTAAAGAAGATTCAATAACCGTTCGTTTAGATAAGAGTACCGTGAAGTTTATAAGTTAAATAAAATTAAGTTTTAAATAATATTTATAAATAAAAACAAACACAAACGATGATCACAGTTGAAACAATTTTATTTACTTCTTCATCGATGTAGACACTGAGAAGTTAATCGCCGGCACCAGCACAACACAATCTCTCCTTGTATAATGAATAATCAGTGACTTTAAAAACAACACCTTCCTCACATCTCGACAGTTGAAAAGAAACAAAACACTGCAGAAAATACTCAGCCGCAAATGGATCTTGTCCTTTCGAATAGAATGGTGCACCTGTTGTCAAACGAGCATTAATAACGAAACAATGAGGTCAGTCGGGTTTTGTTTGATCAAGTAAGGGATGACGATATACTTCTGATTCGGAGAGTTTAAAAAAATAAATAAAGAGAGAAGAAGATTATTGAAGTTGTATAGGAAATTGTATGAAATCGAGTGGAAGCCAGAAAAACGGGTAAGTTCTTCAAGAGTGTACAAATTGTCAATGACTAGCCACCCTTGCCATAACTCTAGTTTGTTGTGTGTCGATCCCCCTTTCCCTCTCAATCTTTTTTTTCTCTAGCTAACCAAAGCTTCCCCCTACTTCATTCCCCCCTCTTTTTCGCCTACCACACGGCGGGAACTCTTATACAGAAGGGCTACCCTACGCCCAATCATACTCCCCCCATTTCCTTCGGTAAAAAAAAATAAATGCTTCTACTCATTCATTGCCTGTCAACACAGGACGGATACTTTCTTTTTTTACTGTCACCGATAGTATCACAAGTATCCAACAGCATCGCATACAATGAGGCGTTAAATAATTGTCATATTATGTCAAATTTGGCCATCGAAGAAGCCATGAGTTTTTCGTTTCTATACTTACAAAGTCCTCGATCTATAACACCAACATCAGCTTATTTAGATTACGTCTGGTTTAAATAGCTTTTGATTATTTCTGTCACTGTCAATATGTTGGCATATATTTGCGAGATTTATGGTTAAATGAATTTTCTTGTTATTAAGTTTATGTAAATAATAATATTAATAAACCACATAACGTGTACAGGCGTAGAGTTTTTCCTCTCACTACTTAAGCGTAATTACGGCTTGTTTTTGCGTATCATATTGTATTATTAATGACCCGCCTTTAGGTTTAAAAGTAATTACGATACCTGTTACAACCAATTAACTAATTTGACAGTTTCACAAACACCAAAAACAAATGACTGGAATTAATTTGATAAAGACAACCATGATATTATTAATATTATTATTGATGTATAATATTTTTTAAAAAGGTTCACCATCGTCGTCGTTTTCACACGGTATTCCTTGACGAGTGGCGCCGGCAGAGGTGTCGAAGATTCGAAACCCGGGGAGGGGGGTGGTCCTCGCGTGAAGAAGAAGTCGTCGTGTCGACACACGATGAAGTGACGATGGATAAAAATGGGGTCCTGGCAGTGTCTCACCTGACCACACTACGGGACGAGCACGCACTGACAGAAAAACCAAACACTGGTATACACACACACATACACACACACACACACACACCGTTTCATAAAGAAAAATAAACTCACCCAATCCATTTTGAAACGGGCTCTTCATAGGACATTTAGGAACAGAAATTAAAAATATATCAATTTCCACGCGCGGAACAGGCCATTAGTAAATTAAACAGTTATATGACCTTTTTTTTTTATCATCTGTCCGTTTATAAGCCAGTCAACTATCGACGAATTAAACTGATTTAACCTTGAACAGCGCTACGAAGACCCGATTTTGTTAAAAAATAAAATAATCTAAAGGCCTTATTTCGTATCAAAATCCTATTTTATATTAGTATTTTGGTAAGATAGAAGGGCTTCCAAAACGGACTTCCTACTATCGTTCTGTAAGGCTTTTTACTCTACCAAAATATAAAAAGATTCAGTTACGTAAAAAGACCTCCAAGAACGGGCATCCTATAAAAATCAGGGTATATTGTAGGACTCTGGTAATAAGAAAGGTAAATAACACAAAATTTAATATACAAATTTTAATAAATTAATACGTCAAGTAGCTTATTTAATTTATTTGAGGTATTTAACGTATAATATCTAAACCGGCTGATTATATCAGCACACTACTTATATAATAACTTAATTTAGAACAGACACAATACCCAGCTACCCGGCCGCTAATTCATCACTGTGGAAGGGGTAAAACATATTTAACTGATGATACATTGTTCGGCCATTCCAAGGATCGAATCCGGAACCTTCTGTTTAATCGGTAGACACGCTATCAACTGAACTAATGTGGTCGGTGTGAGCTAAGGGGTAAGCTAAGGTGTATATAATGTATTTGATCGAAAAGGGGAGGGGGGAAGGGGGCATGGGTCAAAACAAAAGGAGCTTGCACACCTCCCAAGGGAGAAGACAGCTAGTCCTTGGACAAAGTCTCGTTGGAATACCAAACAAACCCCTACGCGCATTAACTAAAGCGCAAGGATAGGAGAGGGGGCAGAGGGGGTGGCGATTGAACTGTCGGGTCCAGAGAATCATGTAATTCCGGGGAAGCTGCTGACATGAGCTTGGAGAGTGAGAAAGAGAGAGAGAGAGAGCGTTATCGCAATCCTTCCAGTGGTGGCTGCTGGAATATTTCCAGGGGTGGCCCCGGTATACGAGAGAGTCCCCTGGAATTATTTATCTCGGGAACACGGAGACGCGCATGCGTGAGAATGTCGACTACTTCCTGCCTGGCACGTGGGCGGACACAGACACCTCAGCTCGGTACGACAGCGTTTCAACCGACACCGGGGCCAGGGGGGGATCAAGTATCCGATAAGGGTTCGGCAACCGGTCGATCTCGCGGGAATTTTCAGTCGATTGCATAACAAAACTATATCGTCGTCATTAAAAAGTCGATATTTGAGAGACTTCTAAGCTTTCAAATATATCAAGTACTTATAAATAGTCGGTGACCTGGCGGTCTAGGGGTAAGGTGTCAGACTTCTGTGCTGGCGTCCGGGGTTCAATCCTCGGTCCCAGCACAGATTTATCTGATTACCAAACCCTTCCTTCACCTCTGACAAGACATCTTGTGAATGTGGGGAATGCCAGGCCTCCACCGTGGTTCGGATTCCACGTTAAACTGTAGGTCCTCCATTTCATCTCACAATCACCCTACCATTACACAATAGCGTAAGTGCGTACAACCCGAACGGTTAGTAAGACGCGGTGCTAATAATAATAATAATAATAATACTTATAAATGGTTTAATATGAAAATGTACATTTTATTAATTTTTAATCAATATTCTTGTGTATTTAAAGAAAAATGTTATTCAAAAGATAAATCTTATATTTAAAAAATCAGCAAAAGTAGAGTGGATGAACAAATGGTGATAGCGGAACCTTGGATAAGTTTACGAATCTATCGGGGCCCTAAAAACTGTTAACTACCCCTGTTATACTTACATCGGTATTTTTGTTTGGACACTTTTAGAACCCATTCGTTGTCTAACCTGTAAAACAGCTATTTCCAACCTTCTTTAAACTCACGGCACCTTGAACACGGCACTAAAATTCTCAAGGAATACCATCGGTTGTTTTTAAGGAGAGATTTACCATTTTAAAAAACGAGTATTAAAGTTGTGTTTGAAATGTATATAGCAAGAACTATAATATGTTATTGGTTAAAATAATGTTAATCATGGATCTAAGAAGATTTAGTTTGTGTCCTCAACATTTTTGTTAACTTCTGGAACTTTCCCCAAACTTCCGCGACACACAGGTTGAGAAAGGCTTATGTCAGGTATCAAACCTACCTTGCATTATTCCACTATGGCTCAACTTATAAGACAGGGTCATAGTGGAATCCGTCTCGGTAAGACTGCTACCTTTGTTGGTAAACCAAGAGTACAATCATGTGAGGGCGCTAAGAATTAAATACATATTTAAGTGATGTTAACGAATATTTAAGTGGTGAGGAGGGTAGGTTGGAGGAAAAGTACACACATTTGCGTTAAAAACGTCAGTGGAAAATAATTGAGCAAAACTCAAAACCTTTTGGACACCTGGCCGGGATTCGAACACAGAATTGCGATGCTCCGTCATACGATAGAGCGCCAGAGCCGTGTGACATCCGATCTTTGTCCGCGCTACCGGATCGATGGTCTCTTGTTTATCCCGGTGCCGCTAATACCCCGAAGACCCGGCCAATTAGCCGTTACCAGCAGACCGTTGTACGCGATTATGTCCCGGTTAATGTTCGCTATTGTAAGCGCCGTACTAGCAGCCATAGGTGTCCGTAGGAGTATCGGGGTGTGGGGGGAAGGGGGGGGGGTGACACGCGCTGCAGCTGGGTTCCGGAGACAACCAGGGGCGTGAGCAAGAAACGAGGTCCCGTGGTTCATTAAGTTAGAGCAGTGATTCTAAACACGCGTGACTAAAATATAAAAATAAATAAAAGTACACAGTTTCGTAGTCAGACTTAGTACGCCTCAAGTGCGACGCTATACTAGATACACGAATACACCTACAGTAGCCCCGTGGCTTCTTTGGTGCTGACTGACAACTCACAGCTGACTTCTGACAGTCAACAATTTAGGCGTATACCTAAATTTTGAATGTCAGAAGTGACAGCTGCTAAACACATGTTTTTGTGGATCATCTGGTTCGGCGTAAGGATACATAATTTGGTCTGGTAACTTTTTAAAGCTGCCAGTCAGCACCAAAGAAGCCACGGGGCTAATGTAACCAATGGAATGGAATGGGCCAGTTTCATTTGCGAGATTGTAATTCGAATTTAGGTAGGGCCAATGTGTTGTCTGATATTTAGTTCAGCACCGCACTTAAGGTGTACTAAGTCCGAATATGAGTTAAATCCGGCCAGTAGCATTACACTACCTTAGTTTACTGCGTTAAGGTTGGGCATCTAGTGGCCGGTTTTGCTGCACCTAATTAAGTCAGTTTGTGAGCTGGATCTGGTTAAGTAAAGGATACTACACCCAAACTAAAACAGATGAAAATCACGACGAGTTAAGGGAACCCTAATCAAGTTCGCCTACCAACCAAACCAAAACCCTTTCCCAACAAGTTTGCCCTTTGAGTAGCAAACACGAGCTTATTTACGAAACCGCATTTATTCAGTCTGAACAAATAATCCGAAATTTGAGGGAGTAATTATTATTAATTAATGGCTAAATATAGCGACATTTAATACCCCCATGCAACAAACATAGACATAAAAACAAACATAATTATAATATAAAAACATAAAGACTGCACGAGAACTTTCACCAATTAAAAAAACGACATATGTTTGTATAAAATTTAAAGATAGCCGTTATAACTCAAATTAATGTCACAATGATACTTCCCTTTCACATGGGCTTCTCTGAACTACCATCTGTAGCTTCATTTCTTAGCTCACTCGAAATTTACTTGAAGTTATTTTTTATTGGTGAATGTAACTTGAAACATATTAAAAACCAGAGATATATTTTTTGTTCATAGTCTATTTTAATGTAAATGTTTTAAATTGAGCCTTTGTTTTAAAATTGTGTGAAAGGAAAAAAAACATGTATAAAAATATAAAAAATTCAGGAACTTGATAAAATCTTAACAAAAAACCCCAAACATTTTCTACTCACAACTTAAATTGTTACAGTTCAAACTTGATCTATTCATTTAAAAATGCGATCCATTATTCTTGTTTTAATTTGCGCAAAAAGTTCAATAATTTTCTCCTTTATCTCTGGATGACAATTGAGGAAATTTTTCTCCAATGAAAGTACTGCAAGCGTATTTAGTATTTTTGTTAAATAAAAGAACCGAAAAAAAAAGCAAATAGAATAGCTGAAAGCAGAATAATAATCTAACTCTACACTCTTCTACACTTTATTACATTCAAGAATATGGTACAAGGTTTTTAAGCACAACACACGCAGAGTAAAAAAAAACTTATTTCCACCATCACACCAGAGCTGGCACTGCGAGAGCAACATTGCTATCTCTATCTGGCAGTCCCACCTTCCTCCCCACACCCCTCCTATGTGCGCATGCGCACAACAATCAAACACCACGTCGCTGGCACTGTGAAGCGCACAGTTCCATACAAAGATTTTTGTATATTTTTCATAAACTGGGGGATGGCTACTGAAGTAATGACATTAAGCTTAAGGAATATATATTGTACTACCAAAATAAAGAAAGAATTAAAGAAAAAAGGGCTCATTATATTAAATGTTATCGATAATACCAAGTGTAAATAGGGGTGCTGCAGTGCCTATACACGAGCCACCACTGCTAGCAAAGCACACTTGACACAAGGTAGTATAGACTCGCCACTGTTTTCTCACTACTAAACTCCCCGCGTTTTCTAGAAGGCGTACCCGTTTTTTCCAGGAAGCTTGGATTGAAGAAAATATTAATAAAATGACACTTTTCATCAAACTTACTAAATATGAAGAAGACATACAACTTAAGTTTAAAACAGTATGATTTAAGTTTGATATGGAAATACATCTCCGTCGTTTCCCAACCCTTTTTTTTAAAGCGGTAATAAGACATGTGAGTTAGTGTGCTCAATTATTCAGTTCACCTTTTCGTACATACAAAGGCCTACTATTTTAAGCTGTCAGTTAAGTGTCCCATATTAACAAATGTTGCTGTATTTTCGCTAAATTTTGCAAAACTCCTTATGCTTTCCCGTTTTTTAGGCACAACACATTTCCTTACCCCTCCTCCCCGTTTATTCGGACATAAAAAAAGTCCTGTATTGTGTTGTGTGTTACACGAACGGGGAGAAAAGGGGGGAGGGTTAGAAAAAAAAAGGCATTACGTGGCTTATGGATTACCCCCTAAACGTATTTCAGAATACATTTTAAAAGAACCCCTCGGATAATAGCACCTAACTTATTCAGGTAATAAGACTCGAACCAGATAACGTACCATTCTGTATTTTAGTTTACAAAACAATGGAATTATTGAGATCAGTGAAACTATTTCACCATATTTTAAAAATAAAACATTGAAAAAAAAAAAGTTAGGGTGCACCGAAAAGACTTTCTCACTCATTTTATCTAGATTATTCTTATAGTTCGTATGATATGTGAAACTAAATATCATACATTGTTATAATGGGAAAAAGTCCCGGGTTCGATCCCCGGCGCTTCCAGAATTTTTCTGTGACGCAGTTGGTCTGTAACGGAGATAAATTAAACCTCATGAGGACAAATGAGGAGCTACTTCAATAAACATATAGCGGTTCCGGTCTAGAAAACTGATATTATCAGCCAGGGGGTTCATTGTATATATAGCATGAAATCCTCTATCCACAGCTGTTAGCACTATAAACGCCAAGTTTTTTTTCTTCTCATAGATAATTCCAAGAACCTCTCCGGAGGACCTTATGAAAACCCCGGTTAAAAAGGTTTTAACTTGATTGATAAAATGGTTTCAGCTTTATGCTGAGAGAAGAGACAGACGGCATCGCGAGAAAACAGATTTTTAGAATTCAGGGGTTCAAGAACCGTCGACACCCATCAATATATCAAATTAGATTTTTTTTTTACCATCATAATACTTTATCTCTCAGAGCGGTCGTGATAAAATACACGGCTCTCAATTCTACCGTTACATAAAACCGCACTTGTAATTTTTTTTTAAAGTTTAATCCTGTTTATCCGGTTAATCCCTCTAGACTGCTACAGTAGCACCGTGGCTTCTTTGGTGCTGACTGACAGTTCACAGATGACTTTTGACAGCCAACATTTAGGTATATACCTAAATATTGACTGTCAGAAGGGACAGTTGGTAAACACATGTTTTTGCAGGTCATTTGGCTCGGCGTAGGGATACAATATTTGGTCTGGTAACTTTTCAAAGCTGTCAGTCAGCACCAAAGAAGCCATGGGGCTACTGTACACACACTTCAGATGGGGTACGAGACGCTGCAGATGAGAAGGGCGTATTACCGCAGATGCCAGCTGTCACGTTTCCGTATTCCACCAAGCTTAAGCGCAGGGTGGGAGGTGGGGAGGGGGTGATGAAATAATTAGTCATCCAAAACGATAGCCTCTTTCCCAACTCGGTTTGCAGCGGTCAACAAAAGGTTCCCAACGAACAAACACTGTGCGGAAGAGAGCAATTTGTGGAACAAACAGGCGAAACAAAACACCAAACAATGTATTCCATTTGCGGAATTTACGTTTGTTTAGTCCAAACAACCCATTAATATAAGGCCGGGAATTACGAGAGATAATACCTGTACAGAACAGGACTGGTATAGTTTCGGTTAGGAGATACCTGCCCAAGAGAAATGTTTATAGTGTAATTACTGTAAGTGGAAGATAATTTTTAGTATGTACGGCGCAACAATGGAATAAGTTGCAGAAATTTAGAAATCCCGCATTATTTAAGAAGTTATTTGATATTTTTAAAACTTGTATAGAACGCGAACTAAGATAAGAGTTTTTGCAGTTTTTTTTATACAAACACTTTTTTTTGTGACAAAAAAAATATTGCTCCAATAGAAACAATGAGTTTAATGTTCTTCACACGGTGATATCAACAGTTGTTGAATACCTGTCAAGAGCATAGCGGCATTAGGTGAGAAACTTTTTTAAATTAAGAGAAAAAGTTGGTCATTAGATTTTAGATCACCCTTGACAAATATTCAACAGCTGTTGATATCACCGTGTGAAGAACATTAAACTATATGTTTTTACTGGAGAATTATTTTAATTTATTTTGATTAAAAAAAGTCTTGATACAAAAACTGCCAAAAAATACTGACCTTAACTCAAGTCCCCTACACGCCCACCTTAAAGTTAGTGCCTATAAGTCCCGAGTTGCCCATGACCCGACCTAGATTTTTAAAGAATCTATTCAGAATTTTAAAATTCCTGCTTCGAGCTGTGCACGTAGGCTACTAATGTTTAAAATGCGGTAGATGCCGCGCGATGCTCCCGACTGGCATACAAACGTTTCATTTTAATAATATATACAAGAAAAAATAAGATAGAAGATAAATAAGTATATGAAGACCGGTTAAGAGATTCGCGGACAAAGGCGTTTTTATGTTTTGACGGTCACGGGGAGTTTGAGGTTTTAGACGCCATATTACGCTTAAAACGATCTAAAAAAATCCAATTTTTCAGGATTATACACTTGAGAACAGCGAAATCAAGATGGGTTTAAGAGTTGTTTTTTCACCAAGTCTTACTAATCGTTCGGGTTATACGCATATAAGGAGGATGCATTTAGGAAAAACAACACCTCAGTAGACCTCAACATGGATTCGAACCCCGATCTCCCCATCATCAGCAGGCTTGTATAACACAAGAGTGACGCCTTAAACAGTTCGACCACTGGAGCAGGTTATAGAAAATTAAAAAATATCTTCCCTATCACCGGATGTTAATTAAATCGTCGAAAAAAAAACCGATTATGTTAGAATTATACATAATTGTAAAAGTTTTTTTAGTACATTCCAAAAAGGGCGAAAAGCGAAATTAGTATGGAAATACATTTAATTTTTTTAAATACATATTTTTTTAATGAAATCACAAGATTTGAGATATAAGAACCCCTTTCTAAGATCATTAGTATTTATTTTCTCGTTGATTTCCAATAAACTACAAATGTAATTTGTTAAAAAAAATTAATCTTTCATCAAAATTATCTTTTAATTTGTGTTGTATTTTCAAAGGAAAAATTACGGGGGAAAAACCCTATTCAAAACAATTTTTCCGTTGCTTTGAGTCTCACGCAAATGATAAAATAACACTAGTATATCTTAGATTTGCCAAAATATTCTTATATAGAACTCATTTACATTCAATTTTTTCCCCCCCATTTGGATAGCATAAATTTGCCTTAAAAAAAATCAAAACTAGATTTTTGTCAACACTTCAAATAAAATGCAGTGACAGTTGAACAACACAATCCGTAAACAAGGATGCAAATGGTTCGGCTCGCAACGACGTCATCAGTGAAACTTGACCATAACAGTAGCCCCCCCTTCCCCCCCAATCTGTGAACAAAGAAAAGGGGGTAGCCCAGCTCAATCCCCAGCTCGCCCCAGCAATAATGTCGGCGCCGCCCCATTAACCTCAGCCCGCGGTGGTCGGAATGGGGCTCCAGTGCGCCCGCTGTGATGTTAGCAGCCGGGCACACTGCCAGAATCATTACCTCGCCACCGGCGCTATGACGTCACGGGCCTTCTTCCATTTCTCTGCTGAAATCAACCGACGAGAGGATCAATTAAAAGAAACTCCAACGCGTTCGCCTTTAGCAGGAACGAAATACCCGCGTGTGTGAAGAGGATGGGGGATGGATGGAGAAGGAGAAACAGGTACGGCGATTAGAGGATAGGGGGAGAAAGAGGTACCTCAGATGGTTTGAGAGTGACCCCCCCCCC
>CABFOW010004574.1:43674-54126 GCA_902141385.1 Timema californicum | reverse complement strand
CGTTCCAATGTGGGGCATCCAGTATCTGTATTTTACAAATGGCGTTCCAACGAGGGGCATCCAGCTTCTGTACTTTTACAATATATATTTCATATTCATTTAATGTCATATAACATGCTTAATGGACTTTATTTCACAGATATTTTGTTAGACCCATACATCTGTTCTCATTGAGATAACTACACTGTGGTAGTTTGATTTTATTTTATTGGACCTTGCACGAACCCTTGATGCTTAACCCAATTAATTTAATATATGAGATGTTTTCTTTTCAAGGAAAGGTTGTTAGCAATTTTTAATCTTCTAATTTGCCTAGCAATTTTTTTTTCTTCAAACAAAGCTCCTTTTCTAGAAACGACTATACATCAATTTGGTAATGAGCCTAAAGGCTATTTAAGTAGGTTGTGAAATGAGTTATAAATGTAAATAATTAAATAATTTCAAAAATATTTATTTCACCTCACTAAAACAATAACAATGTCTCAATCATATTTACCCTCCTTGGGCGTCCTTCCTAAAACAAAGTACCTAGGCTTATTGAATCCTTGTATAATGTATATTATAATGGCTAATTTTTCAATCTCTTTAATATCTTTACAATGCCAATATAATACAAGTGCCGGAACAAGGTTTTCTAGGTGCGCACGAGTGGGTGGGGGGGAAAATATATTCCCCCCCCCTGGAAACATTTTAATGGGTGCCAATGTTGGTGAATTAAAATAGGTAAAATACAATAGTGCTACGAAGGGCACTATGCATACTAATTTAAACACTAAAAGATACCTCACCCGATCAATATTACAAACCGTATTTTGGTCAGTGTACATCTTACTGGTGATGGATAGTTTAGGAAATGCATGTATTGCAATTTTAATTTAAACTAATTATATCAATTTTTTATTTATTTTTTCCTCACACTACCCACATCTGCACCGGGTTTGATTTTTTTAAGTCCTCTAACAACTTTGCACTGGCTGCAAGTGTACCGGCTCAGGTTTTAAATGGGTACATAACATACATATATTAATATAAGAAATAACAAGAAAAGGGTAGGTTTGAAAAATATAAATTTAATTAATCATAAGGCAGAGCAAGGTACACATTGCATCTTAGGAGCACCATCTCAATTAGCATGGTCTATAAACTTGACTGCGTCAAGTTATTTATTGGATTGCTGGGCAGAGACAAAAGTAAACATGGCGTGAAGCACCCATTAGCTGTATGATAACAGATTAGAAAAGCAGGTAACAAACCGTCTGCTTGATACATTAACATGGAACATTATGCAGACAATTGTACCGGGCAAGTTCAAAGTCTGTGTTCTCGGCCATTCCTTTTCTTAGGTTGGCACACGACCCATTGGTCTAAGCCAGTAAGGCAACAATAATACAATTGTTGGGCACACAAATTAAAAGGGCGAGCAACACAAATTAAAGTCAAAATATTAGATACCATGAGCCGTGCCAGAAAGGCCGAAGCGGCCCACAAGTTGAGCACCCAAGTGGTGCACAACATAAATTAAACATGCCTAACTAGGCACCGCCCCAAGGTCCTGACCAATCAGAATTATCTCTTTCTCAGTTAGCCACCTCGATGACAGCTAAATAGTCATACGGGTTAAGGTGTGGGACTCATTCCCATTGAAACTGCTGGTCATAAGGACTCCACAGGAAAAATGTGAAGCACCAAACGACTTCACTTTATATACTACTAATCAACTGTTTCCACCAACAATAGCGTGGTTACACAGCTTAAGGTTTGGGGTCCACCTCTCCCATTGAAACTGCTGGTCCAAGGACTCGGCAGGAAAATTGCGTGAAGCGCGAAAGGATATCACTAGATATAACCAACTGCGACAGACATTAAGTTAGATAATAGGCTAATCCTCTAAACTAATATTCCCTAAAAACTACTATATATATATAAATATGCCTGAATTTGCATTGAAGGAGAGTGGGAAACCATTGAGGTAAAACTACCCTCGGTATACTTTGCCGGGATTCAATCCCCAACTATTGCGTCGTAGATATATTAGACTAGATAAGTCAGCCATTCAGCAAAGGATGATAGTTTTAATGACATGTCACATTAGCGTGGAGAGAGGATGGGAAAATCACTGCTAGTTTATTCAACAGCAATAATTGCAATCTGTTTCTAATACCTACGACCGCTGTAGGTTGAGTTTATTACGATAGGTATGTAAGGAACATGAGTTAAGTGCAATGTTTTTGCAATTTTTACAGTAAAACTTTTTTTTTGACAAAATAAATAAAATATTTCTCCAGAATAAATATAAGAGTTTAGTTTTCTTCACATGGCCATATCAACAGTTCTTGAATATTTGTCATGAACATGCGGCATTAGATGGCAAACTTTAAATGAGAGAAAAAGTTGCCATTAAATTCCGGCACATTCTTGACAGATATTCACGAGCTAATAATCTTCAAATATGTTTTAAAGTACCTTCCAAAAGTCTATAAAAAATGTCCCTTTTTTATATTAATCCCTCCCGACACTTGTCATTCACTCACCGCAGTCCCATCGCGTGTTATTCTTACTGCCGACCAGTAGAAAACTGTGCCATTTTAGATTGACTTAAAGCAGTCCTGAAATAAAGTTTACTTAGTGTATCTGCCACGGAAGGGCGTATCCCACATTTCAAGACCATTTCCTTCACGAAAGAAGAGAGAGAAAAGTATTGTTAAAAAAAAGCCTTAAGGGTTAATAATATAAGAACTTTTTGGACAAGGCGAGGAAGTGGAAAATAAAGAAGCAAATAAAAGTGAAGATGAAAATTGTGTTGGATTGACATTAACTTGGGATTTAAAAAAAAAAATATTTTGACTGCTTCTGGGGGAAAAGGGTGGATGCTGAGTTTCTCAGTTCTTGAATATCAGTCAAGGGTGTCATAGAATTTGAGGACAACTTTTTATCTTAATTTAAAAAAGTTTGTCTATCGTGAACATTGACAATGATAGACATTCAACAACTCTTAAGGTCCATCATGTAGCAAAATTTCATTTATTTTGGACAAAAAAAAATTTGCGATACAAAATTGCAAAAAACACTGGCACTTTCTCACGTCACTTACACTCCAACCCTCATTCAATAGAAAGGGATAAGAAACGTAAGTTAAAAAGAAATGCACCCGCATTAAAGTGAAGATGGGGTGGTAAAACCACTGCTAACTGCACACGACCAGGATTCAAACCTCGACCAGCCTTATAAATTTAGTATATTGTGAAAGTTATGCCTTAGGCCATGTGGTCATCGATGTGGGTTAGGATCACCCTTAGGAGATCCGCTGATTTGGAACCTTACATGGAAATATTTCCTAAGGGAATGATAGTTTACGTGAATCATAATTGAAAATGATCTAAATTTCTTCCCCTTTTCATGTAATTATTTTTATTATTATAAAATTTAGAATTTAAGTTCTTTAGTCCTGTATATACAAGACGTATATCCTACTCCATTTTTGCACCAGCCGTATTTTTAAAAAGCAAACCATTTCGTAAATAACGTAGAATTTCTGGACATCTTCAACACCTCTCAGGGATCGGGTAGGCGTCCCCCTTAAAAACCTCTAACCGCTGTATAATCCAACCCTGAGTGATGGACCGTACCAACGGGTGGACCTGAGGAAGGAAATGGGTGTGGCCCTCTGTCCAGGTATTCGATAAATGATGCATTACAAACTTTTATCATGCAGTTTGTAACTGTCATCCTTTTTACCGGTGGGTTTGACTTCACGGATAGTGTACCTGACTCCAGAACGGGAGACCGGGCTTATAGCTAAACATTTGCAGCATACTTGATTTGTGTAGGGATTTCTCAGCCCTTTTGCTCCATCATGGTTTTAGACGAATGTTGGTGCAAGTATTTTTTTAATCATCACTATGTCTTACTTCCGGTTTAGGTTATACGCATTATGATAATTACTCTGATAGGGTAGGGATGAGGAAGGAATCATTATAGAGTTCTATATTAATATTGGGCATCTGGGCCACCATTCGTAGTGCAATAGTGAAAATATTAGCTAGAGTAGCCCCATGGCTTCTTTGGTGCTGACTGACTGACAGATCACAGCTGACAGCTTTGAAAAGTTAACAGACCAAATTATGTATCCCTAAGCTGAACCACGTGATCTGCAAAAACATGTGTTTTGCAGCTGTCAGAAGTCATCTGTCAGTCAGCACCAAAGAAGCCATGGGGCTACTGTAGTACTAATCTACCGTTTACCGTTTACCGAATTATTAATCGTACATCTATCCTTTCCGTGGAGGCTCTTTCTAGATCCTGATGAGATGAGATGAGGTGATGGTGATAGTGAGTAGGAGGGTATGGAACCAGTCTAAACATTTAAACCTAAGTTTAGCCTAGTTATTATTATTAGCACCGCGTCTTACTACCCGTTCGGGTTATATGCACTTACGCTAATGTGTAATGGTAGGGTGATTGTGAGATTAAATGGAGGACCTACAGTTTAACGTGGAATCCGAACCACGGTGGAGGCCTGGCATTCCTCACATTCCCAAGATGTCTTGTCAGAGGTGAAGGAAGGGTTTGGTAATCAGATAAATCTGTGCCGGGACCTGGGATTGAACCCCGGCCGCCAGCATAGAAGTCTGACACCTTACCCCTAGACCGCCAGGTCACCATTATTCAGCCTAGTTAATAAAACCCTTGTGACCGTTGGGGTGGTTCCCTTTTCGGGATAAATACCCTAGATACCATCTGGAAATTGAACCCGGGACCCCTACGTAGCCAGGTGCACTGACCACAACACCATGGGGCTGGTAATTTGTATGGGTAATCTACCAACATTCGCATGGAAGGAGAGAGGAAAATAATTTTAGAGGAAATAATCCTCAGTAGACTCGACCGGGATTCGAAACCCACTCTCTGTGTCATCGGTCGGATAGTTTAACACGAAAGTGACGCTTTTAAAAAAAACTCATTCGACCATCGAATCGGATAATAAATAAACAAGGCCTATATAATTCACGTTTGATGAGTAGGCCGTTCTACTTTGAGAAAATGCGCGTGATACACGGATGTTATCTGGCCTCCTCTGCGTGTCGAACGCTATAAACAAACCGCCTTTTACAAGAACCTCACTTATACGAAGCTCCTAAAACAAATTTGTAGGAAATTACAAACATGATTTTTCGCGATTAATGTTTCGTTCATAAGCGTTTATGTTTCAGTTTGAAATTTGAATAGCGAGTTTTCACGTGACTATAGAAGATGATGATAACATGTGGAGATAATAATAAAGATTGGCCGGACAGAGAGTAGTCCCGGAAATCTATATTGGGAGGCAGGGTTTCGACTACGACCCTGGTAGAGTTTGCACTTATGAGTCTAGATTGGAAGGCCAGCGGGTGCATTGGAAGGGGAATTTTGAATGAAATTATAAGGAGTGTATCCACATTTGTGTAGAGGGAGAACAATACAATACTAGGTAAAATTCACTTGAATAGCACACAACCGGAATTTGAACCCAGATAAGCTTATCAGTGGCAAACTAAATGAGACTGATGTCTTTGTAAGTGTGTTCTCCAGCGAGAAACCTGAACAAATGGACAAGCGGAGTAAGGCATCAGTTTCGCCACGTCTGGTTCGTCAGTGACGAGAACTTTTGGGGTTCTGAATCCCGGTTGGGTGAACTTGGGAGTCTTTTAATTATGAGTTTTCCTACTCCCTTTCAACACAAACGCGGGTACATTTTCTCTAAACTTGAACCTTCCTATCTTGTTAGGGTAAACACCCTGATAGCCCAGATGGGTAATAAGAAGTGGTCTACTAAAAATATTCGCACCAAGATTAAGGTCATGTTGATTCTAATTCCATCTTTTCTTCATGTCGTGACACACGTGCGTTAGTGAAACCTCGGCTTGGAAACTTTGCCTCTTGTTGGTCAGACTGACATGCGCGCACGCGTGCACTTTCTACTGCAATCATATCCTTCCTAAGTCAAAACTCATCAAGATCTCCCTCGTGATAATGAGTGGTTTTTTCTGCCCCTTTACAACTTGACGTTTGCAACGCGCTTCACTATTGAGGAACCGAAAAAAAAAATTAAGTTGTGTGTTTGCCATCCGCACTTTTATCAAGAAGTCAGAGAGGCACTTACTTGGAAGTAAGTTTGTTTGTTGTCTCACAGGCCCTCCCCCCTCCCTCTTCTATGTGTGTGTGTGTAAGTAGGTATTTTATACTTAATATTTCTTGTGAAGTACTAGGAAAATATAGCAAACCAAGAGGTGTTGTAAAAAGCTTTTTCATAAAATACAGTCTTTGTATCACAGGTCACAGGTTAGTTATATTTAGTTTTATTTAAAATTGAAAATTGCTTATGAAGTACTAGGAGACTAAAGATTACAAAGAGGTATTATAAAAATAATATATTATAATAGGGCCTAATATACAGTAATGCTTTTTAAATAACAAATTGTTCTGTCAGATATATTTTATATCGATTCATATTTTCATTAAATATATATCGATATTTTTAGTGAAAATATCTATCTATATGTTAATGAAAATATAAATATCAAATTTTAACTCAAGTTTACTAACTGTGTAAGAAAAGAACAAAATCAATGAGACAAATATATATATAACTTACTACCAAATAAGGAGCATAATCATCTAAAATAAATCGGGTACTACTTCTAAGAAATTTAATACTTGGGTCTTCAGCGTAAATTATACAATAAACTGAAATAATAAAATAAACTTAAAAAAAAAGTTCTTCAGACGTCTGGCCTATTGTTACATGAAGGAAACGAACCACCTACAAGTTGTATGTCGTCAAATGGGTACGACTTAATTCACGAATTATTGAAATGAATGGAATCAATTTGAACTATTCTCAACAGATGCTCATTTCTAATTAAGAGATCTGTAGGTCCGATGAAAAAGGCGTGTCTGCACATGCGCAAGCTTTAAATTATTAATGAGATTTAAAATGTGTGCTAAGTTCCGACGAACGTCTCTACGCATGCGTGAATGCAAATTAAGGAACGAAAAAGAGCACACATTTAATCTATTTTTTAAATAGTCTAGGCCAGGGCTAGCTATTTTTTTTATAGCATGTAATTTTTGGAGAAATTATTTATCACTGTCTACTGACATTTTTATCAGCCAAATGGAATATTTCCCCATAGTTATTAATTATTTTTATTCTATGATTGTTAAGCACTAGCAGAGGTAGCTGGCGTTGCCAGTGGTAGTCACGCAATGGATTGCGGGGTTACCGCTGGCGACACTTTCATTAAATTCAAACAAACATAAAATAACATATCTTTACTTTGTTTCTTCCAAACGAGATCTTAATTAATTTAAAAAAATCAAAATGCAAATTTTAAAATTCCTGCGTCGATACACACAAATTAGTGCCCAAGGGCTACTAATTTTAAAATCTCAGACCTCTGTCCTCGACAGATATTGGGCAAAGCTCACGACAGAAACACAGATAGATAAATTCTTCATTTTATTAATTTAGATTATTTTTGTTAAAATCAAATACAAATGTAGAAAACACAACTACTTGATTTCTACTTTCACGGATCTTAGTTAAACGGCTATTAATCGATTATTTTGCAGATAGTAATCCATTACATTTATCACAGAACTTTGACGCATCAAGTGAATTGATTAGTTTACAAGTTATTATTAAATACTCAAAACAAATGATAACATTATTACACTAGTAATTTAGATATATCGATGAAATGAAAACAAATCAATCACTTAATAAATGGCCTGTACGTAGTGATGTTGCATTTACAATCAAAATTCAGATGTTCAACGTGAAAACAACTAAAATAATAAAAGATGAACGTATCATCAAATACCAGGAGGGATCAAGCCCAACCAAATGTCATCCATCCTCTGAACCTTAAATATATTATATTATAACTGATTTCACGCTCATAAATTATTATATAGCATCATCCATATATCATCTTAAATTATAAAGCTAATCATTCTTTTATAAACAAAATAAGATCAACCTTTATAAAGTATTGTTAATTTTAGATCAAATAAGATACATCTTACATGTTTTATCATGATTTAATATAATATGTGTAATGTAACAAGGGCTCTTAAACTTATATGTACATTTTTATTAGTATTTAATTTAAACATTGTAATTCTATACTATATTGCCCTTTGTCCTATATTTTTACTATTTGTTAATTTTTATATATCAATTTATTAGCAAGCGTCATTTTTAATTATTTTGTTACTTTGACTAGAGTGATTTCTCCTAACATTTATCACGGACCGATCACATTCATTTTAAGGTGGGAGTGTATGGAATACGAGTTAAAATAAGTGTTTTTGCAGTTATCATAGTAAAACATTAATTTGGCCAAAATAAATAAAATATTGCTTCAGTAGAAATATGAAGTTTAATTTTCTTCACAGTGTGACGTCAACAATTCTTGAATGTCTGTCATGAGCGTAGCAGCATTAAATGAAAAACATTTTAAATTAAGAGAAAAAGTTGTCATTAAATTTTTACCATCCGGGGTTTAGGTGGTACGTAACACACATATATCAATATAAGAAATAGCAAGAAGAGGGTAGGTTTGAAAAATATAGATTTAATTAATCATAAGGCAGAGAAAGGTACACAATGCATCTTAGGAACACCATCTCAATTAGCATGGTCTATAAACTTGACTGCATCAAGTTACTTATTAGGTTGCTGGGCAGAGACAAAAGTAAACATGGCGTGAAGCGCCCATTAGCTGTATGATAACAGATTAGAAAAGCAGGTAACAAACCGTCTGCTTGATACATTAACATGGAACATTATGCAGACAATTGTACCGGGCAAGTTCAAAGTCTGTGTTCTCGGCCATTCCTTTTCTTAGGTTGGCACACGACCCATTGGTCTAAGCCAGTAAAGCAACAATAATACAATTGTTGGGCACACAAATTAAAGTCAAAATATTAGATACCACGAGCCGTGCCAGAAAGGTTGAAGCAGCCCACAAGTTGAGCACCCAAGTGGTGTACAACATAAATTAAACATGCCTAAATAGGCACCGCCCCAAGGCCCTGACCAATCAGAATTATCTCTTTCTCGGCTAGCCACCTCGAAGACAGCTAAATAGTCATACGGGTTAAGGTGTGGGACTCACTCCCATTGAAACTGCTGGTCATAAGGATTCCGCAGGAAAAATGTGAAGCACCAAACGACTTCACTTTATATGCTATTAATCAACTGTTTCCACCAACAATAGCGTGGTTACACAGTTTAAGGTGTGGGATCCACTCCTATTGAAACTGCTGGTCCAAGTACTCGGCAGGAAACTCGCGTGAAGTGCAAAAGGATTACATTAGATATAACAAACTGCGACAAACATTAAGTTGGATAATAGGCTAATCCTCTAAAATAATATTCCCTAAAACTACAATGTGAATCCAGCCATGGTACGGGCTATTCCCGATTCCTTTATTGATCTATCAAAGTCCAGGTTACTGTCTACGGTCCAGTCGGTACCTCGGCGAGAACATCTTGATCACCGCTAAACGTAGTATAAGTTTGTTAAGAGACGACTGTCTAGGAGACGTTGAATAATAGCACTCATATGTTGCCAAAAGAAGCATGGAGCTTTATAGTGGTCGAAACGCACTGAATTCTGGGACGGACGAGAAGAGGGTGTGATTGACCATCCACGGAGTTCTGGAAGGCTAACTCCACCTAGAGCGCTGGTTGAGTGCCGTCTTCAATTGATCAAGAAACTCGGACCGGTCAAGTGCGATATAATTGAATGGCACGGTCCCTCCACCATTCCGACGGCATCGCTTCTGATGGGGCCCGAGTCGTTCTATGCAGTATCCACGACGTTGGTATGTAACACAGACACCTATGTATTACAAAACTTGTATGTAGATCAGGGAATAATAATATGTGTGTGTATTTTACCCATGATTAGTTGCTTCAAATTTTAGGGTCGAAAAAGAGCTGAACTGGCTTAGCCCGTTACAAATTACAAGACACTATTGACAGACATTCAAGAAATGTTGTCACCATGTGAAAACTAAATTAAATTACATGATCCTACTAGAGAATTATTTGATTTATTTTCACAAAAAAAGAAAAGTTGTGTTCTAAAAACTTCAAAAATAATGTCCCTTACTCGCGTTATTTTCACTCCCACCTTAAAGAAATCTCGCCTTAGGATTCTTAAGGAACCACTGTCATTTAAGGTGGTAGTTAAATGCCTTTCTCACGAACACTTTAAATTCTAGCCTGGTGAATGGTCAGTAAACTTTTATTCACTCATCTTCCCTCTGTGCCATCTACTACCTATTTCTCTGAAGAACGTCATCCTCTCACAATTGGCAACATTCACATACGAAAAAAAAAGAGTTGAACTTGGTATATGTTTTAATTTTAGGCGTTTAATATATATATATATATATATA
>CABFOW010004574.1:0-34354 GCA_902141385.1 Timema californicum | reverse complement strand
CCCCCCCCCCCCCTTTTTCCCAGAGAGATGCGCTCTAGGCCCGGGCCTGGTGGTAAATCCGGCCCTGAATGAAAGTATTTGTAACTGTCAGACAATATACTTTCTAGCGTGTGTTTACTTTACTTAAAATTGTCTTAAAAATTTAATAATAATAAAAACTTCTTAAAAGAGTAGAATATACATTATACTTTTTAACAATTCAATGTAAAAAAGTTTTTAAATCTTATAAAAGTACAATTTATTTTAAAGTTATTGATAGAGCTCACGGGGAAATAAAAAAAAAAATATATATATATATAGATGGTTGTTTTGATAATATTAATTGAACACGTTAGTCCATAATGCCATCACCATCAGGACATCAATATTTTAATTGTTTTGCTGCAGTTCTCTTCTTTCGTCTATGCTGGGCCAAATTTATTACAGCTTTGTACCTTCTTCTGCCAACATCTTTCGTTATTTGATTCCGGTTCTACAGTCTTGGTCTTCCTCTTGTATTTATTTCTTCCACATCTCCTTTTATAACTATGTTAGTCAAACTATCATGTATCAATCGCGACTCTTCTTTGCTGTATAATTTTCCAAAGTTTCCTTTTTTCATTTGCTTTTCTTTGCACTTCTGTATTTGATACCATTTACACCCATGATATTTTCAACATTCCTCTCTAGAACCACATTTTTTATGTTTATAATATTTTTCTTTCACTTGAACCAATGGTCCGTATTTCACATCCATAAAGAACAACGCTCCAAACATATGCTTTAAGGAACCTTTTACTAATTTTTCAATTTATGATAATTGAGGAAAGTAATGATTCTTTGCTATAAAAGGCTTTCTTCCCCTTAGCTATTTTACTTACAATATCTTTCTCATTTCTGTTATCTTCGGTTACTTTACTTCCTAGGTAGCAGAGCTCCATTACTTGCTGTAGCGTTACTTATTCTAGTTATATAATCATTTGATTGATCTCTTTTACTGCACATCTTGACTTTGATTTTCTTTTTTATTTAACCTCATGTGGTATCAAATTTTCGGTATTTCATTAATCTTTATTTAGTAGTTTTTTAATATCTTCTTCGCTTTCAGCACAGGCATTAATACCATTAGCAAAATCAAGTATGTTGATAAGTGTTTGTCCTATTCTAATTCCAGACAAAATCTATTCTTTTACCTCTATTAGCATTTCGTCTACATAAACGTTAACTATTATCGAAGATAGGCAGCATACTTGTCTAACACCTTTTCTTATTTTAACTTCCTCTTCATTTTCATCAAATCTAATTATTATTGTTGTATGATTTTTGTATAAATTGTATAATATTCTTCGGTCGTTGTACTTGATTTCAAGTTTTCTCAAAATCATGCCCATGAAAGATTATTTATTTACAATAACACAAAATAGAGAAATAATTTAATAGCTAATCTTATTCTCGCCATAGTTTGTCAGTGACGGTGCGGTTGAAGTTAGAATTTTAACCTGGTGTGTTGGAGGATTGTTTCCCACGTGTGATCTTTCACTGTGGTATTCCCATACTCTGGGACAATGGGACACGCATTTTCTTCAAGCGACCATCCTGATTCCTACCCACCAACATGAAAGACACCAACGCTTTACAATCGAGTATCTATGATATATGAAAGGCAAAACTTAGAAGATGAACGATTATATTTACGGAAATTAGCCGTATCTGAATCATATTCACAGAACATTGGCACGTTTAGCCAAGGGTCCTGGGTTCGATTCCTGTGTTCAGGTGTCATTTTTAAATGTATTTAAATATTATTTAGATACGGCTGGTTTCTTTATTTTTAATCATTCATCATCCAAACCACACCTTTCATATATACTTAATAAAACGATGTTTTCTTCCATGTTGAATCGTTGATAGCTCTTGGTAGCCGATGATATCCGCACGTCTATCACAGACTCTGTCTTAAAATATGAGTGAAGAATTACCCTGAACACGTGGCAATCCCCGGGTAGAGCATTGTCGCTCTAAGCCAGAGTTCCCGGGCTCAATTCTCGTGTTCATGTGTCATTTTTCAATTTATCCTACTTACTAAGTTAAAAGCATTGTGTTTTTTTTCTGGTTTTTGCACTGAATCTTACTATTGTTTTGGGATATTTCAAATTAATTACAATCATAGGATAAGGATGAGAAAGTAAAGTTGAAAGGAAGTGTATCCACATTTTAAGGAGGAAGAATGAAAAGTCTCTAGGTCTATACTTGAGTGTTTAATCATAAATGGCTTTCTTGTTTCTACGTCATTGGATTAGGTAATTAATGATTTTTATATTGAGCACGCCATAAAAAATAGCATCTGGTGTCAGTTGGCTTATATTAATATTAATTTCACCATACAAATAGCCTACTCTCCTACGAGATTAAAAAAAAGTTTGATATTCCATATTTTCAAAGCTAACTATTTATTTCCCAGCAATAAAAAATGAGCCCATCCATCAAAAGATACATCTATATAACAAATGACTTGGTGTATGAATACATGAAATTTTGTTTCTAATAACTTATTGAACTGTCGGATAGTGTTATTATAGTGACGGTTCAACTACCAATTTTGTCTTTTTAGAACTGCATCTTACTAACCATTCGGTTTAAACGACAGTGTACTAATTGCACCAATTTGTTTGGGATTAGGAATGTTTAATTGAGAGGAAGTGCACCCACATTTGCGTGTAAGGAGAATGGGATAACAATTTAGGAATAACCACCCTCACTGACTGACTGGGATTGAACCCCGATCTTCAGCAGTCTAGTCTAACACGAGAGTCTCGCGCGTTGGACCACGTGACCACCGGAGCGGGTACCAGCTATGTTTTTTTTTAATTTGAGCACCATGTCTTGCTACCTTTTCAAGCTATCCGCAAGATTACACCATTATACCAGGGGGAGTAAGGTTGAGTTTAGAGGAAATGTATCCACATTATCGTGGAGGAAGGTTTATAAACCATTTCATAAAAAAACACCCTTAGTACACCCGAATGGGACTCAGGTTCTTATCTGATCGTCATCGGCAATCCCATCTAGCATCAGAACAACCACGTTACCATCGAAGCGAGTATCAGTTATGCTTATTTTTATGGTTAATTTCAAATATTGAAGAAAAAAATTGCTGAAAGAAAGAGAAAAAGAATATGAAATAAACAGTAATAGTCTAACCAGCTCGGATAAATGTTTCATTTAACAACCAACTCACATTTTTATATCATTTTACATTCACTCCCCCTAACCCCACTTCCCTCTTTTTATATACGGTTACTATCATAATTTAACGGGTAGTCATCATGTTTCTTCTCCAGAAACTTAATTATCTAAAAAGCTCAAAATGAACCAACTTCCAAAGACAATTTTTGAATGAAAGAGCGTTTTCTTGTTTTAAATCTAATTTATTTCACCGATAAATTAACGCACTTCTCAATTTAACGAGAACAGTTTACCAGGCCTCTCTGCTCATCAGGTAATGTACTTCCTTGTCCACAGTTTTTACCCGGAGATTACACCGTTTTACTGGGAAAAAAAGAAAAAAAGAGAAAGTAATTCGATTTAAGCTCCGGTGAATAAATTCTTATAATAGCGCTGTAATTTAAAAAATAATAGTAACCACCATACTTTAAATTTTTAAAACACAGGGTGAAGTAAAAAGGGTAATTAAAGCAGTACATAAATAGGAATCAATTTTGTTGTAATATATTTTGTTTATAACCTAATTTTAGCGATGAAAATATTTTTGTTTTAAAATTAATATATATTTTTTACGTTGTAGTCATAAGTTACTGCACTAAGAGTTGTTCATTAAACTATAATATATTTTGTATCATGCAGTTTAAATATAGCTAAGAAATTATAATCAATCAATTTTGTTAATTTATTATATTAATTCTCTATTTTTTATTAGGAATAATTAATGTGTACTTTCTGAATCAATTTATTCCTTGACACGACTTACAAACCTTAGGCTAGAAAAATACCCGGCCATTCAATCGTTATGTCGTAACTGTGAAAGAGGAAGCCCCATTTTCATCAATTATAAAATTTCATTCGTCTTGGTAATCGAACTGGGGTGGATTAGTTACCAATTAAAATAAGATATTCTGTACCTCTGCCCAAGCACTATGTAACTTACTTACTCTCTCTTTGACATTAGACACTTACCAAAATACGCCACCTATTCCTATTCTGAAATAGTTCTATCCAGTCCATCTCATTACACCCTATATTTTTCAGGTTCATTATAATGTTATCCTCCCTTCTGCGTCTAGGTCTTCCCATTGGTATCTTTACATTCGTGCTGCATGTTCTGCCCACTGGAACCTGCGATATCTGAGTACTCAAACAATGAATTATGATGAGTACATAGTATATAATTGATCATTATGTAGCGTCATCTAATCTTCACTATCTTAACCCCTAATTGAACCGAATACTTTCCTACACACTTTGTTTTCAAACACCATACATTTATTTTCTTCGCGTAAGGTAAGATACTATGTTTTACAACCATAAAGAACAACCAATGAAACTATTGTTTAGTATATTCCAAGTTTTACATTTTCTTCTATGAAACTAATAATTTGATTATAATGTAAAAGAGATTAATCAATAAATAAAATAGCAGTACACATAGAGCCGCATCGGTGGGAAGGTGGACTAAATGTCAGGCTCATTTAGTCTGGTTTGAAGATGATTAGGAGTTTGGAGTTTGAACCCCATGCCAGGTGTACTGAGGGGAATTTTTACTAATCGGTTTCCCCAAACTCTTTCCACTCAAGTGAGGATACATTCCATCTAAACTCAATCTTCTTCATTCCTAGCCAATAGCTTGATTAAAAATGCTTATAACCCCCTTCGGTGGCTAAATGCTCTAAAGCGTCCCTCTGGCAAATAAACTAGAATCTCAAAAAGGGAGAATTGGAGCTCCAGGTCGGTTGCACTGAGTTTTTATTAAATTGTTCTCCCTCTTACTCCACGTGAATATGGGTACACTTCTTCTAAATTCAACCTTTCTAATCCCTAAAACATTAGCCTATAATTAGTTGACTACATAAGCGCATATCCCGGATGGGTAGTAAGACGTGGTGATAATCTATTTTTTTATCCCTGAGGGGTGAAATGAAGTGATGAAAGAAAAATAAAACTTACACATGGGAAAATAAACACTTTTAGTAAAATATGTCGATATTGAATCCCGAGAGCTTTTAAATCAGTCAGTCACCCTATCCGTGACTCCAGTCCTGATGGCGATGCTATATAAACGTAATAAAACCCGAGACGATCCTCAATAAAACGATCCCTATCAAAGTAGTTAAAGTTTTATAGAAAATGTGGAAATATGGTTCCTTACCGCGAATATTCGAACTTCTGCGAGGGCGCTAAACAAAAATGATTGATAGTTTCGTATTGTTAGAGGTAAAGTAATGGTTGCAGGAGAGAACCAAGTCTTAATTATGATTGTAATTGATTGGGGTTGTGGTTTAACTGTCACCGATTAAACGAAGAGAAATAAAGGGCAGGTGCTCTCGATCGTTATGCAACAAGGATGGATCTGATGTGATACCGCGGAAAACGTTTTCATAAAATAACACAATAGCATATTTTTTTATTAGGTCATAGTTATTGGCTGCAGAGGTCAGAGGTTTGATCCTTGGGGCTTAAAAAATCTATCTGCAAAATAGCGAGTATGAAATAAGGTCAAATTAAGATTTGTGAGGACAAATGAGGAGTTATTTTCATAAAGTAGTAGCAGATCCGATTTAGAAAAATGAGATTAATAACCGGAGGGCTCGTATTGCTGACCACATGACACCCTATATCCCCAATGGTTGGCACTATCATCGCTGACGGCGGCGGCCGCTTGGTCGGTATAGCTCGCGTGTGGGATCACACACTGGAGTTTGGAGCTTACTACCCACCCGGGCCACACTGGTGGGATAGGGGGGAACCAATTATAGAAAATCTATCAGTACACCCGATTTTAGTTTGATCCCTCACCTCTTAGTTATAATCAAAACAAACTAAAGGAGACCAACATTTTTTTATAAGTGATAAAATCACTGCAGATTAAAGTAATAATAGTAATAATAATTTAAAGAAAAATAATAAGATCCTCACTTAGACCATTTGATAGAACAGGAATGTGGTAGGCCAAAGGTCGGATTTCGAATTCCTGTCAGAGCACATATTTTAAAAATATAACTATGTTTACTAATATCTAAGTATAAATCATCAATTTAATTTATGGTCCATTCTACCCACACCGATGGACACATGGTCTAAGGGTCAAGCTTATCCAGCATGGTTAGCTGGTGATGGAAACGTCAGGGTTCTAATCTCAGGCAGGTGTACTGAGAAGGTTTTTTCCCTAAATTATCACTTCCCCTCCCTGCCAATTTGGGTACATTTCTCCCAAAATTCTTTCTCCCTCATCCCTACCTCAGTAGCATAATTAATGGTGGGTATCCAGAACGGGTATTAAGTACACAGAGGAAAAAAAACTGTACATTCTAGGGATAGTATCTGAAACTACCTAATCTAAGGAGAAATACAATTATTTACTTGTATTATTATTAGCACCGCGTTCGGGTTATACGCACTTACGCTAATGTGTAATGGTAGGGTGATTATAAGATGAAATGAAGGACCTACAGTTTAACGTGGAATCCGAACCACGGTGGAGGCCTGGCATTCCCCACATTCACAAGATGTCTTGTCAGAGGTGAAGGAGGGGTTTGGTAATTAGATAAATCTGTGCCGGGACCCAGGATTGAACCCCGGCCGCCAGCACAGAAGTCTGACAACTTACCCCTAGACCACCAGGTCACCTACTATTCACTTGTAATGAATAAGAGTTTCTAGTCGACCTCAATGGTCTTGGAATAAAGTTCTTGTCTCATGACCCGATATTCGTGGTTTCAAACCCAACCGGGCTCAACAGGTTTTTCCTGAGCAATAAAAATTCGTAGCACAACTATCTTTGGAGAAGAAGTAAAGCCTTAGGTCCCATGTCGATTGTGGCATGTAAAATAACCATGGAAGGTATGTGAAAATACCTTTCCGTCAAAATTCGTAGGCCTTTTAGCTATCGCTTATTGACATTTTCATGCTGATATAATCAGTCTTTTCAGAAAGCTCACGTTAAGCATTTTAAATAACTAATAAAAATAAGGAGTTTCTACAAAATGGGGGAAAAGGAGGAAAGCTAAAATTTCCCATAGTATATCAAGTAGGAGATAAATAACTCCCAAGTTATTATTACCCTAGTCCGTAATATATTGGTGAGTGGATAAGGAAGATAGATTTCACTAGCATTTGATTGATAGAAGAGTTTAAAGCCATAACACGAAGTAAAAAAAAAAATTAACAGTACCTTGCTGCAAGGAGGATGCCGCTTTAATCTTACTAACTTTTGGGAAATTAAAAAACTACTAAAAAAATTACTTGCCTACAGCAGATCACTGAATTTTTGTTACCATGTATAATATATAGTTATACATAGTATGCAGTGAATATAATTTCAATATTTCATCCCTAGAGAGGCAAGAGGGGGGGGGGGGTTCCTTTCAATTTTGGAGCTGCACCCTATTTGCACTAATAATACAAAAAAGTGCAATAGTTAATAAAGTATTTTATTAATTTAACCAAAAATATTACATATTTTATTATTTACACGTAATATAAACTTGAAAAAATACAATAAAGCAATAATAAAAATACATAAGATTTAAAATAATTAACTTTTGGCTTAAATCATGTTATTACATAAATATTCATCACCAAGTTCAACATCTTGCTCTGATTTCCAAACCCTTCCGTCACCTCTGACAAGACATCTTGTGAATGTGAGGAATGCCAGGGCTCCACCGTGTTTCGGATTCCACGTTAAACTGTAGGTCCTTCATTTCATCTCACAATCACCCTAACATTACACATTAGCGTAAGTGCGTATAACCCGAACGGGTAGTAAGACGCGGGGCTAATAATGATAATAACATCTCGCTCGTCGTAATCGATTGAAGACAAGGTTTCACCTTCAACATCATCACTTTTGATTGCTTTATAATATCTTGTTCCATTAGGTGAGTTATAACGCTCAGCCAAACACATCACTGCACACTTTTTTCACCAATAAAACAATATAAGTTAGATATTTGATCAATTATTTAATTAATAACAAAAAAAGTAGATATTTACTATTTTACAGAAAAAAGTATAGCTTTTACTATTTACATTATTGGTATCACCTAGAAAAACATACAATAAATCAATAATTAAGATAATTAAGTTCTTCATAAATCAATATTTGTCTGATGGCATGTTATTACTTAGCTATTCATCACTAAGTTCAACATTCTGCTCGTTGTCATTGATTATGGACAAGGTTTCTCCTTAAACATAATCACTTTTGTATGCTTTATACAATCCTGATTCATTTGGGGAGACATAACGTTCGGCTAAATACATCACGTCCCTTATTTTGGCCTTCTTTACTTGAATAGCAGATGTGTAGTCGACGATAGATGTCAACTGGAATATATTCAAAGTTCTTCTGGAGGGCGAAAGAGTAGTAGACTGGACAAGAAGCAGGTACACATGCCAACACACAATCTTCGTGGTCCTTGCTCTATTCAAATTTTCGATATTTTGAAATTGTGAAGCATTGTTTTTGGGAATTAACAATAATTTTTTTTGAAGTGCCCCTCGGAAGGGTTAGTAAAGTTAGAAATAATATTCTGATTAACAAGAAGAGGTACAAAGTATTTAAATGAGAGCTGAATGTTTTGCACATACTGTGATGGAGACGAAACACAATCATTTTTCCTCGTGTACTTTTTGATGATTCCAAAACATCAATCACAGGGTAGATAGCTATGGCCTGGTTCTGGAAAAACCATGAATATTTGTCTGTTTATGAGTGGTTTTCACAATACAATAAATAAACTGTACTAGTGTGTGGTTTATATTTTGAGCTGTGGCATTGTCGGAAAAAAGACACAGCATGAAAACCGATTTAGGAAGAATATTCTTTATGTAGTGGAACAAAAACGAAATAACTTCATTTGGTGATTTTCTAGCCATTCTAGCCAATGTATGCAAAAGTTATAGGTCCACAACTGGCACCTAGAGAATGCATGATGGTGCTTTCGGTAAGAGAAGATTTTTGTTGATAATCGAAAGTGAAGACCTCAATACTTTCATTTTATTTTGCTATTATTGTTTTTTATTTTAACTCTTTGAAAAATAATCCTGCTTTCAAGTTATGAACATCTTTATGTGTTTTTAGTTCATTTTTTTCTGGCTCATCAATATAAGGCTATTTCATTTTGTTATAAATAATGTCATACTTCTTGCATTTGTCATACCGAGAGGATCCAAAACGGTAGTTGAAGTTTTGCTTAAGGAATCGATAGTAAAAGTTATGAGATACTTTAGGCTTAAAGTCAGGAGGAGGCTTTTTGCTTAAAGTCGCCATTAGTATTTGGAACATTTCAGGTTCATACTGTTATAAATAAAGTTTATGCATTCTTAGTATGTTAAGGTCGGGCTATAAATAAAATCGACTGCTTTTATTTCTGCTGTAGTGTGATTCACGAGGTGGAAAGCTTCTTATATGATTGTCTGCATTCTAAATCAAATCAGCTGGTAAACGGTTAGATCTATTAGAGATGCTTTGCATGCCGATCTTTTGGTGAAGTAATATTAGAAGCATTGCTTTGAGATTTAGATATGTTGCCTACTTTTATCCTTTAAATACCATGAATTGAACCAAACGCAGCTCTACATAACCTCAGATTGTCTGTGCCTAGTCGAATATGCTGAGTGTGAGAACCACTACATTTCTTTACATTACCAGATTCCACCCGAACTCTTTCAACAATGGTGGTTTTAACTAGACCACTTGAATACAAGTCTTGCTTATTTCCTATTTAATTAAACTTTGATACGATACTATTAATTTTTTCTTCAGAAACTTTACTAAAACATTAGTACTTACACAGGCAATCAAGTCCAGAGTTCCTCAGCCACACTTTTTGATTTTTCCAATTTAAATAGGCCTTGCCTTCAAATATAGATTTTTTTTATATCTCATTTCCATTTATCAGAATTTATTGTCCTCCGGGTTTTTTCTTGTATTTTTTTAATTATTCCATATTTTCACCAGGACTGTTAGAATTAGGCATATTATTTTTTTAATCATTAGCTCGTTCTGATAATATTTTGCGATTCATTTTCCAAACCTTTATTGTCTTTTTTTTATGTTCCAGCACGATATAAATTATCAGCATTATCTTCACTTACATCACTTTTTTAAGGTTCATAAATGTAAGATGAACCACTACTAAAAGGGTCAAATAATCTTTCACTGTCACTCATTTTTACAATAACACACACAATAAAAACGTATTAATATTTTAAAGCAGTCTACCTAAATTCTTCTTTCAATAAACAACAGAAAACAAAACACATAAATAAATATATAAATTTGCAGTGTAGCCATCCTAGACGAGTATAAATAAGTTCTCTTTTTGTTTTGTACAGAAAGGATGCAGCTTCGGAGCTGCCTCCTTATGACACCAAACGATTGTGGATGTAAGTACATTCATTGGTATAACTTCTTAACAAAAAGTTGGATCTGCATTCTTTTTGCATCAATCAATCCGACTATTTTTTTATTACATACATTGCACATTATAACTCAAAATTGACCCAAAATGGAGCTGAATCCTTTTTGCAACAAGGTCTTCTTGTCAATACAGTTAACCAGGAATGAACTACATATTATTGTCACCTCCTCACAGTAATAACCCTATTTTACAGAATGAAACATTCCTATAGTCAAATTCATGTAGGAACGAATTATGTTGATAGTTAAATGCTACTAAAATAATTATAATACATATATACGTAAAGTAGTGTGATATACAGTTATCAATGATATCAATACCTATCAAATAATACAAATAATATGGTAAAATGTTTTCAATATTGACAGACCTTTTAAGAAGGTAGAGGCTAGAAATTAGGCATCTTAAATAGATTAGTCCTACATCCACGTGTTTTACACTAATAGTGTATAGCTAATAAAGGTTGATTTATAGAATAAAGGTATTTGAATTTGTGTGGAGGGATAGTGGGAAAACCTTTAGAAAAATAAAACTACTCATCACACCCAGCTATGATTCAAATCCCAACCTCACCCTCATTGGAAAGTTAGATTAAAAAGACTAAAGTCTCGGTCAGTGCTACCTCATGAGGTGGGTCAACATATTATTACTAACACCCCAGATATGTTGAAGCCTAACTAACCTCCGCCTACTATAAAATCTACAAACAATTAATCTTAATATTGGACTGTCCTAATTATCCGTATGTTGATGGTAAATAATAATGCATTTTGATAGTGCTATGTTTCAAAGAAAATATTCTTTTAACATTAAGTGTAAGCGTACTATCTCCACTCTTGGCCTACATTATGATATAAGCCTATATAAAACTTGTGAAAAAAAAACACAAAAAACATTTTAAGATTCTTATATAGTGCTAATGAGAGGGAAAGTTTAAATCGGGTAGCACAAAACCTAGCATACATAACCTCGTAGCGCAAACAAAAGGACAAGTAATATGTCTGCGTAACTTAGCGTCACTCTACTAGTAAAATATTTGCTCTCGCAAGGATTTTGCTTTGGCATAGTGGTCGGCCATTATAACTTTTGACGCAAATTCTAGCGTCTCTCTGCTAACGGTCTCAAATTCGTTTTGCGTCGTGGTCATAATAGCCCTGCAGGTCAAAGTGTTTTTTTTTTGCCTTCTTCTTAAACATTTGAAACATTTCGTTCAAACCATTAGTAAGTTGGTTAGACCATTACTATAACGGCGTACTAAAGCTTTTGATTTAGTGAGATGTATTAGACATAGTAGTACATTAGAGTTAGCAAAAAAATACAGATGACGCACTGCTGTCGCTCGTACCAACTTCATTCTTGGCGCTCTGGTTTGTGGCCGCACGGCACACAATTTGTGGAACATTTCTTTAATGTAGTCCCCACCAAACCACGTGTAATATATTTCTAACACTTCGTTTAAAACCTGGTTGATTTATGTAAAATATTTTATGTGATATACAATTTTCTTTACAAGGAAATCTGAATATAATAACAGTGAATTATCTATCTTCGAATAATTGATTAAAAAAATATGAGAAGCAAACAAATGTAAGTTTAGATTGCCCATAAAATTGTTGGGATGGATACAAAAATATTGATATCATCGTCTTATAACATAATTTATTAAATAAACTTAAGGTATTTTCAGAATTAGAGAGTGCTTTGAGCCAACTAAACCTGACAGTAGCAAAGGTAGAAGGATATTTTCAAAATTAGGAATAGGCTTAAAATTTTGGGAGTATTTTTTAAATATTTTTAAAATATCTATTTTGTCTTGCTACATCTGGACTAGCTGTAGGTCCTTACTAATAGGACAGCTGTGAATAATATATGTATAATAAATATACCCTCATTAGTGGGGAGAAAGCGTATGTAACAATATAGGGTTAAACACATTTTAGTAAACTCAGTCGGGGTTCGAGCCCCAACTTCCCCGTCATGGACATATTAGATCAGACGAGATTTACGCCTTGGTACACGTGGCCAACAGTACATTTTTTTACTTAATAGAAGGGCTTATGTCTGAGTTAGTGAACACTGGTATTTCCATCCTTGATTCATTTTGAAAATTGTGTACCTATCTTCTTTTTGTTTCACTAAAGAAAAACTCAATTCAACCAGTCGATAAAAAAAACACACACCAGTAAATGTATTAAATTCAATATGACGTTTTGTGAGGGTGACCGTTATTCCTTTATTTTCCAACAGCATGCATCTTTTGTTTTAAGATGTGAATGTTGGCAGTATACGACCCGGAAGAAGAAGAGACGGCTAGGATTTATAGAGAAATGACGGTTGCCACCTTTCAGGAATGGTGGCCGGGAGTAGGTGGAAGGGGTGGGGGCATCTGGCGACAAACACTGTCATCATCGTGTGACCATAAAAACATGAACGAGTAAAGAGGAAGAGGGTGGGTGGGAGGTAGGACAACTTCTGGATGTGACATATACGATTGTCTTTTATACGACGTCATTACGTCTTTCCAGTCGAGGATGGAAAACAGAAGGAAAAAAAGAAGATTTTAAATACTAAAGATTTATCTTTAGAATAAGATTGATTTCTACCTAAATCAGTGGTCGCGTGGGTCTAGGCATTGACCTACTTTGGTCTAGTTTGTCTGTGATGAAAGGCTTGGGGGGGAAACGGGGGTGGGGTTGAGAATCCAGGCCAGTTGTAAGTTGTACTGAAGGTACATTTTCATAATTGGTTTTCCTCTGTCACAGCCTCATTTCATTCAGATGTGGATTAACCTGCTCTGGAATTCTAGATTCCTCACTCGCTAAGTCAAGGGTTCTGGTCTCGATTCCCGTGTCTAAATGTCACTTATTAAATTTACGAATATGATAATTGATGCTGTTATATCCGCAACCTAAAAATCATTTCGACTTCCCAAGCTTCGATATCCATGTACAATAATTAATTGTATACGCGTTAGCTTACTTCCAATTGGATAGTTCAGCCTATATAATAATACAAGAGTTCTAACCTTTTCTCGGGAAACACCAATTAATACATTAAAATCAAATTAAGTCTACTCTGAAGCTGTTATAAATTTGGGATTCAAATTAAAATAGGAATATCTATTCTATTCATACAAATTTAATTTTTAGTTTACATTAATTATTATAGAAACTAAATATTGGTCAAATCCTATATTTCTAAAATTAAAGTCTTAAATTTTCTTTCGAGTTTCAAATTCAATTCCGTATCCTTGAAAATATTCAATCCCTCTTACATAATAGAAAACAAACATATTCCTTTCTGAGTCTTTTTTTTGTGGGTGTTATTTTCCCAGTCACACAAGTTTATATTAGAAATACTGTTACCAATGGCTTGAAGTTGTGATTTAGAGTCAAACCCCTGAGATTCGTATTTGAGATATCTTTTTTAGATATTTAGCTATCAACGGATTCTAAGAATCGAGGATTCGAGCGTTCCATCTCTAAATAAAATCTTAAGGCTTCAGTTGAGAGTTGTCATTACAAAAATTTACGCATGATGCGTAAATAGGCTGGCGAGTTATATATTTTTTAGCACCGCGTCTTACTACCCGTTTGGGCTATACACTTATGTAGTGATTATGCTAATGGCTATAGGAATTAGGAAGGCTATATTTAGAGGAAGTGTGTGTGGAGGCAGAGTGGAAAACCATTTTGTAAAAACCACCTGACCGAGATTCGAACCTCAATCTCTTTATCATCGGTAGTCTAATCTACTTCAAGTGTAGCGCGTTAGACCATGTGGTCACTGAAGCGGGTAGCTATGTTTTAAATTGCTTCAATGTTTGTTAGTCATGAGAAAACCTTGGAAAGGACAGTGATAGACAATACTGTTTAAAAAAAAGGACGACCAAAAATATCGCTAAACATTTTCAAGATTTGAATATGAGTTCTAGTCTCTTTCAAGAAACTCTTCAAAAGCCAATACACAAACATTTTCTCCTAACACAAACAAAACCAGAACACACTAACGACGGGACACAATGTCCACTCAGACTGTTTCGATGGAGCATCAATGGACCCCCCCTTTAACTCTCATCCACCCCTCAACCCACAAATTCCATTTTCAAGTTCGTCACAATATTATTCCTACCGAAGATCAATAAAGAAGAGAAGATCCTTGAAATAACAACACGTATTCTCGCTTTCCAATTTGGGGCTTTGAGGGGGTGAATCATACAAAAATAACAGCTTGGATGAGGGGGTGACAGTACACACTCTTATGGAAACCTTATTCGGAAAGAAACACAATTTGTGGTAAAGTGTTTCTCAAATAACGAATAAAGAAATTTACAGTTAGATTTTCCTAGGAATGGGCTTTTAGATAATACAAGCATAATTTTGCACCTAAAATGTATAGCATTCTACAATATTATTAGTGTTATTTTATAATATCTATAAAACCTTGACAGGTGCAGATCACATGACCTGATATTAATACGTGAAAGAAGATCTAGTCAATTTTCTAGATGCCAGATAAGGTCCTTCTTATGAAAATTGGACTGTTCAGATTTTCCAGATGAGAGGTAAAAGATTTATAAAACGAGTGATTTTTGGCTAAAGTGCTCGCCTCATGATCCGATGTTCTTGGGTTCAAACCCAGCCGGAGTTGATGGATTTTTATTGAGCTAAAAATTCTGTAGTACAGCTTCCTTCGGAAGGGAAGTAAAGCTCTTGGTCCCTTGTAGATTGTGGCATGTAAAATATTCCTGGAAGGTATGCAAAAGTACCTTTTCCGGCAAAATTGGTTGGCACTCATGCTTTCACTCATTTACCTTCTTGTTTGCTGATATAGCCTAATCAGTTGGCTCAGGAAGTGCATGCCATATCTAAGCTAATAAGAAAACAAAAGAACAGCACTACAACTTAAACAAATATATTTTTTAGAGTTATTAAATTCAATAATCTCAGACCTGCTTCGGTGTTTGAATGATCTAAGAAGGCATTACTCTAGCAATAAACTTGACTGCCAATGACAGGGAGATTAGGGTTCTAATCCCGTTCGGGTGTACTGAAGGTGACTTTAAAAAAATCCACTTTCTCTCTCTCTCTTCATAAAAATGCGAGTACACTTAATCTATATTCAACCTTTTAAATCCCTAACTCCATAGCGTAATTAGTACATATGTCTACAGTCTGAACATATTTTAAGATTCAGAGCTGAGAAAAATTCAGTATGATAATAAAAACCATGTCGGTTTTAGTTGTCCAGAATTTTAGTTAATCTTTCCGATAAGGTACGAAGCTGAAACTTCACACACTGATTATATTAGTACTGTAGGTACCCCAAAAAATTTGAGTTTAAATTTATTCGTAAGGGTTGAGTGGGACCTCAAAGGGGATTCAACACCGCAATCACGTGGCTAGAGTTATAGGTAATAGACTTTACGTACAATATTAAAACTGCCACTGTTGGAGAAAAGCCTAGCTTCTAGCTTAAATAATACATACGGTATCAACAATTTACAATTAAAAATATATAAATATTTATTTAAATCCAAATAGGTAGATAAACGAACACAATTCTACTCTGTTACTTGCATTGTTGAAAAATTCTGTGATTTTGTTATGTTGCACTTTTGCACTGAAGTCCCGAAACGTAAAACCCATTCAGTATGGTTTGCTGTTGATGCAGAGGTCGTGGATCGAATCCTCACAGGTTTTTTTTACCTCTCCAGATTGGTTTTCATTCTACCTCCTCGAAAATGCTCGTACATTTCCTCTACGTTTTACCTTATTCATTCCCGCCCCATTTGCATAATTGTATGCGTATATCGCAGACGAGTAGATACACTTTCTTTAAATAAATGCATATTGTAGCTGTAGACATTGAAACATATATTTTAACCAGGATTTAGACCTGTCCTCAAAAGGCACAATTTAGAATTTCGTGCAAAATCTATTTTGTTGTTTTTATCGGTTTTTAGATTTTATATTAGAAGTGGTAGCTTGATTTGTGTCCATCAGTTCGCCATGTTATAGAGAATTATTTTTTCCAAGTTTTGAATTTTTTTCAAGCAAGAAATGGCATGCTCCATAGGCCTAAAATATAAGTAACGATAGCTATAGTTAAGTGATTTCGGTGTGTTAAATCACCCATGAAGCCACCTAAAACAAACAAAAATAAAACATAAATTTTATAAAAATTTGGGGGTAGATGCAACAATTAAGTGATCAGTGTGTGAAGTCTTAGCTTTTTATCTCATGTGTGGTATATTTATTATTTACAGCACACTTGTGTGGTCATATGTTCTGAGCCCTAAGGCGTAACTTTCGCAATATAATAGACTTCTGTTGACGGGGATATCGGGGTTTGAATCTTGGTCGGGTGTACTAAGGGGGTTTTTCAAAAAATGCTTTCTACTCACCCTCCATGTAAATGTGGATACACTTCCTTTAAGTCCAACTTTACCCATTCCTAAGCCATTAGAGTAATTAGTACATAAGAATATAACACGAACGGGTAGTGAGACGTGGTGCTAAATTTTTGTTTATATATTTACAGTTTGAACTACTTTTATTTTTTTATGTATTTTTTGGGGGGGGTAAAGTTATTACTTCTTGGAGGCAAAAAACTCACATTGGTCTTGATGAAGTAAATAAAGCTCGCATTACTTTACGTCTCTTGTATACTTCTCCCTCCCCATTCCCTAATCCCATTTATTTTTCCCATTCCCTGCCCCCTTTCGACCTTCCCCCCAACACTCCCCCCCCTTCTCTCACACTGCAACCCCATTCTCAACCCTTGTGAAACCACCCCGACCGGAGAGATGACTCGACGAAGTTGCTCCGTGTAATTCAACCCTTCCACCCCCCCTCCAACCATTGCTTTCAACACTTTCCTTGACTTCTCGCCTCTACCCCGTAATGTCGTCACTTGCCAACTTGTCCAGGTCTCGGAATTTCCGGTCTTTCTTTTTCACAAACTTTTTCATCTCCAGATTATTATGTAAGTTTTTTTTTATATGAGGTCATGAAGAGTGTTGCCATTGTTAGGTTTCAACATTTCGTAAAATTAATCTTAATATTTTTGTTCTGCCCTTTCGTTTCTACAATGGTTATATGGGGTGACCCACGCCTGTGTCTACATCTAAAATTCATTTAGACTCACTCACCGATGACGTACTGATGTACTGAAGATGATTTTTTTTTTGTTTTCAAAATTGCTTACCAATCTTCCTTCATGCAAATGTGGATACATCTCCTCTAAAGATTACCTTGCTCATCCCAAACTCACTAGTATAACTAAATTAAAATATGAAATAATGAATATCTAGAAAAAAGTATCCACATTTAAGATAGTTATACTAATTAGCATATTTAATATATATTATTTAGGCTTGTGAGGTTTAAATGATGAAGGTAATATTTCGAGGAATCTTATCCTCATTTGTGATAATTGCACTAATAAGTTTGGGATGAGGAAGGCAATCCTTAAAGGAAACATATCCGCATAATTAGTGTATTCAATTCAAATACTAATAGGTTTCTTGTAAATCCGTTCTCATACCAAAATCATCAGTGTAATTAATATATGTCACCCTTAAATAGAAACATAATAATTGAAAGTGTTGAAACGTGGATTCAAGGACCTTGGTCATCGGATTAAATGAAGTTAAGGGTGTTTTTTTTTATAAATATAATATTCATATATCCGCTAAAATACTTTTTCTTATAACTTCAATTAAAAGTAAATTAAAATTTTAAACTTTTATAATATTCTAGTTTGTTTTAATTTCATCCATCCAATAAATTTAAATTCATTGCATACCAGCGTTAGTGGTCAACTATTTCGCGATATTAATTTACACCTCTATGTTAATAATTACCAGCAATTTATAAATTCAGGCTGTAACTAAAATTGCATGAAAAATAGAATGGTTATTCCTGTGAACAAATGAAGAAAGTTGACAAATCTTACTTAAGCAAGAGGAGGGGGTCGAGTATTTGCTTATTTTTGCTTACAAGGGGGTGAGGAGGGGTTAAAAATGGGTAAAAATGTGCTTACATAATACTTGAACGCCCCCTCAGGGTGAGAAAAGCGCACATCCATGTCGGGTGTGATGAGTTTTTTTATTATAAGGTTTCCCTCTCTTCTCAACGCAAATGCAAGTATATTTCCTATACGATTGTAATCTCTTTATCCCAATTCTATTAGCATCCTGATGGGTACTTAGACGCGGGAGAAGGAAAAAAAAAGAAGCGTAGCAGACGTTTTCAAATCACAAAAAGGAGTCCTCTAATAAGTTAGAACGCTCTGGTATTGCCCTAATTGCATATAACTGAATTTGTTTAGGGAATGTTATATCTTTATTTCTATAATTCCTTCACCCTTTGTCATGAAACTGCTTCATTTTGGACAGAAAATACGTTAAAAATTATCTAATTTTTAAATTTCTTCTTATATTTTTCAATTACTTCAGCTTAAAATATAAAGCTTTTCATTGTACCTTTGTATTTTGATTGTATCTTTCAACTTAAACTCGTTGAGCCCTATGTGTCCAAATTACAAAAAGCTAGTTTTAATAGCAAACGATTTTGTTGAGCCAAAATAAATTAAATATTGCTCCAGTAGAAACATAGTTTAATTTTATTCATTCAAGTAGTTATCCAAGAAGTTAATGAATATTAGTCAAATTCTAAAGCAAATATTCAAGAACTGTTGATACTAATACATGAAGACAATTAAACAAACTATGTTTTCTACTGGATAAATATTTTATTTATTCTGTTTTAATACTGTGAAAATACTGCCCTTATCTCCCTATTATCCCATCTTATAAACCTAGTAAGACATTGAACTATGAATATAATAAATTTACAGGTGTTTGATAATTATATATATCATATTTTAGCACCGCGTCTTAATATTCGTTTAGGTTGTATAAGCATGTGCTAGTTACGTTTATGGGTAGGGGATGAGGAAGGTTGAATTCAGAGGCAGGAGTACATGCATTTGCATGGAGGAAGAGTGGAAAATTATTTAGTAAAAACCATCCTCAGTATATCAAACTGGGATTCAAACCCCGATCTACTTGTCATCGGCAGTCTAGTATATTGCAAAAGTGACGTCTTAGGCTAAATATTATACATCATTTTGGGTAAAATGTTATTTCTACTAATTTATGGGTGACCTGGCGGTCTAGGGGTAAGGTGTCAGACTTCTATGCTGGCGGCCGGGGTTCAATCCTCGGTCCCGGCACAGATTTATCTGATTACCGAACCCTTCCTTCACCTCTGACAATACGTGTATTAATCACAACTTGTGAATGTGGGGAATGCCAGGCCTTCACCGTGGTTCGGATTCCACGTTAAACTGTAGGCCCTCCATNTTGTGCATGTGGGGAACGCCAGGCCTACACCGTGGTTCGGATTCCACGTTAAACTGTAGGCCCTCCATTTCATCTCACAATCACCCTACCATTACACATTAGCGTAAGTGCGTATAACCCGAACGGGTAGTAAGACGCGGTGCTAATAATAATAATAATAATAATACTAATTTATATTTTTAATTTATTCTAGAAATATTGTTAATATCAAGGAAGGATCCTTAAGTCCTAAAAAAAATCCAATAACTTGAATACAGATAGAGGTTCGAGGATTCGAGAAAATATCCGATTCGGGAATAGATTTTTTTCTTTTTGCAAATTCTTAGTTGGAGTTTGTTTTAGAGTTCTTATACAGCTAATTGTTAGTGCTGACAAACATAATTACAGGAGACACTTAAAACCAGACCCCATACAATTAATTTATCAATTAACTGAATGAATGAATGTTATCGTGAACTGATTATAACAAAAAAAAAGTGAATATTTAGTTTATATTTTTATTGTTCTATATAGTTTATAAGATTGGAACTAGGATTCAAGAAACAGGATTATTTGTATACACCCAAATTAATTATGAATAGAACAAAGTCATCGTGCAAATTCTTTAGGTCGTTTTATCTTCTTGGTAAGAAATAAAGTTCTGCCTTCCAAAGTAACGTCTATTTATTTCTATTTATTTCTCAGTGGGCTATGTTAGCTTATGAGCTTCTCCTTCCCACAAAAGTGGGGCGGGAGAGGGGATTCACTAGAGGGGAAGGGGCGCTCTGGTGATCTTGAGGAAGCTGATAAATAGAGCTATAAAATGTGATGGGTGCGAAGAGAAGGGAAGGATCGGAAATAAAATATAGAACCTTCTTTAATTTTCTTAATTTTGCTAATGGCCTTCCCTCTTTTCTTTTTTTTTTAATGAGAAGTTATCCTCACCATCTTAAGATAACACCATCTCCTATTTAAAGACCTCTGAGCAACTTTTCACAACCTTACTACACACTCATCAAAAATGTACAATCGGGGGTGAAAAAAATTGGACACAAGATACTTAGTTTAATATAATTTAAGTAAAGTGAACAGCTAATAGTTGCAATAATATAATAGTTTCTTTTAGAAAATATATATGTAGTTAAAACGTTAAATGATTCATTTCGACAGTTATTCTGTCATTTTAACAGAAACCATTGGTGGGCCTATACAAAAACTATATAAATGAACGTTTATACACCAAGGAATATACTGAAAAAACTTAAATTTCAGAAATATTCAAAGGGCAAGTCAACATTTCTTAAAACTACCATTTATTTTGACTGGAGTTTTTTTAAATTTTACCAAACTAGGCCTTGATTTTAGTAGGAAGAATAGTATCTGGTTATTACTTAAGTTACTAAGACAATACAATTTTAATGTATAAATATATTATCAATTCATGTTATCTGCAGCTGCCACTTTTGATAGATGTTTTCCACCTATAAAACAACACAAATCATATAGTAAAATGTTATCAATGTTGGCCGCAAAGAAAGCTAATTAAATTTCTAAACTGTTCTTCCAACCAACATAAGGTAATAGTTTGTTGAAATTTTAATATTAAGAAAAAATATTTTAATCGCGAAAATTTTCGGCCTCGAGGATATGATGAATCTTTACATTTTATATGTGTCAGAGCCCAAAAATGTAACATCACCATTCTGTCTGTCCCACATGTCTGTCTACTATAGAGCAATACATCGGGAATTTTAATTTTATTTTGAACATAGCCGTCAAATTAATTGTAGTTTACTGACAAATGATTCATTGGATTTCGAATTTTTTGAAAATGGCTCTAACAAGTTTGTTTCAAATGGATATATAGTAAGTGTTTGACCTCGCAAATAACACAGTATGCTTGGTTTTTATTTTTTTATTAAAAATTCCTTAAAAAGTAGTAATCAAGAAACCAATTATTATATTTATAGACAATTTATAGTATGTCTTTTACTATGAGTGTGTATAGCGTTTTTTTTAAAAATAATCTTAGAATAATATTGTCTGAAAAAGATTGGAAAATAGATCATAAGCCTTATCTGACACCATAACGCCCCGAAGATTAATTTAGCACCGTGTCTTAAATATCCATTTTAGTTACTTTAGTTACACGATAATAGTTTTAAGGATGAGGAATGTTATATTTAGTGGAAGTATGCCCGCATTTGATTGAAGGGAGAGTGGAAAATCATTTTGGAAAAAACCCTCAGTACACTTGACCGATATTAGAACCTCAACCTCTACGTCATCGACAGCCTAGTCTTCTACGAGAGTAGTGCCTTAGACCATGTGGACACCGAAGCGTGTTTTAAAGATGATTATCTTAGAAAGGGATTAGAATTAGACACCTTAGTTCAGTTGGTAGTACGCCCGCCTTCTGATTAAATGAGTTCAACAGATTTATTGTTGTTTATATTAAGGTATCTTCTTTCCCCTTGATGAATTAAAGGCTGGGGAAGTGGTGATTGTGTTTGTCACTTAATTAAACTAGTTTGTGAGTCGTGTGGTTGTATAATATATTGATATAGGTAGCTCACTTCAACAACGTTTGTAAAAAATAATTAACAGACGTTAAACGCCCGGCAGTAAACTCCAAGAAATTTGAACCAAGCGAACATTGATTTTTGACCCCTACAAGATTAAAAACTGCATTGGTTATTTCTATAACCAAAAGTCAAGCTCATCCTTTCAGGTTAAGCTGTGTGGTAGGGGGTTCGGGTTTTGAACCCCATATGGGTGCACTGAGAGAGACTTTTCCTACTCTTAAGCTGCGCAAATTTGGGCTCATGTCCTCTAAACTCCACGTTCTTCGTATCTATAGTGTAGTAATATCTTAATCATCAATATACAAAGTTCAGGGTACATTTTAGGCTCTTAATATATATATATATATTTTAATATTTATCACCGCGTCTTACTACCCGTTCGGGTTATACGCTTTAAGTACTAATTACTCTAATGGATTAGGAATTGGGAAGGTTGAATTAGAGGAAGTGAACCCGCATTTGCGTGGAGGGAGAGTGGAAAACCATTTAGGCAAAACCACCCCCAGTTCACCCGACCGAGATTCGAACCTCGATCTCCCCGTCCTCAGCAGTCGAGCAGCTCAACACGACGAATGCGTTAGCCAACTACGCCACCGAGGCGGGTCTTTTAGGCTCTTGTAATACTAAAGTGAGTAAAAATATCCTAGCGGATATAGGTCGTCAAATCAACTCCCACAGAGATAGATACAGGCAATTATTTATTACCTTATTGCTACAATAGGTGTTCTACATGTTTTCCATACATTTCCACACAACTTTCCCATATTAGAATCAGACTGTTGCGTGCTTTTTGAAAAATCCTTGGATTAATTCAAACCGTCAAACAACCATTTTCAACTCGCTGTTGTAAGTCTGATAAATAAGTTATTAGAGATGAGTACACTAATATTATTATTATTATTATTAGCACCGCGTCTTACTACCCGTTCGGGTTATACGCTCCTACACTAATGTGTAATGGTAGGGTGACTGTGAGATGAAATGAAGGACCTACAGTTTAACGTGGGATCCAAACCACGGTGGAGGCCTGGCATTCCCCACATTCACAAGATGTCTTGTCAGAGGTGAAGGAAGGGTTTAGTAATCAGATAAATCTTTGCCGGGACCGAGGATTGAACCCCGTACCCCAGCACGAGTACACTAAACCCATTAAGTATCCCCTCATAAAAATGTTCAAAGAATCAAGGTCAGGGGACTGGGAAGCCCATGCGAATGGACGTCCTTGACCCTACCCATCCGCCATTAAATGTCTTATTTAGGGGATGATGTCTGTCCATTAGTGAAAGGTGAAGTGGAGCATAAGCCACATTTGATGCCTTCCTTCTCTAAAGGGTGCAACCTCCATTATATTGTATTCCTAAAATTGAAAAATGACACCTCGTCACGAGAATTGAACCCTATACCTTTTGCTTAGTTCGTCAATGCTCTAACCACTGAACCATACAGGAATCGTCACGTGTCCAAGTTCATTCTCCACTCATATTTTAAGGTAGAGTCTTTGATGGACGTGCGGAAATCGTCGGCTACAAATGTGTGGCTTAGGTGGCTGCGTTATCTGATATCTGGTGATCGTAATAAAAATCACAAATTTGTAGCCGACAATTTTCGCACGTCCATCACAGACTCTGCCTTCAAATATGAATGAAGAATGACCCTGGGCACAGGACGATTCTTATATACAATAGCTCCATGACTTCTTTGGTGCTGACCAACAGCTCACAGCTCACGGCTTTGAAACGCCACCAGACCAAATTATGTATCCCTACGCCGGATCATTTGATCTGCAAAACAATATGTTTAGCAGCTGTCACTTGAGACAGTCAAAATTTATGTATATGCCTAAATGTTAACTGTCAGAAGTCAGCTGTGAACTGTCAGTCAGTACCATAGAAGCCATGGGGCTACTTTAGCTCAGTGGTTATAGCATTGGCGCACTAAGACAAAGGTCCCGGTTTTAATTCCCGTGTTTAGGTCTCATTTTTCAATTTACAGAATACATAATTTAGATGTGGCTATAACCGTAAATAACAATAGTTTAGCTATTTGATTCTCCAATATATTGGGTAAAACATTCATTAAAAATTATGGTTATCGGCACCATTTAGTGTGTTAGGAAATATAAGGGGTCCTATTAGTATGTCTCTTAAAATGGCCCGCCAAACATTTATTGTATATCGCATTTAGTGTCTTGATTCGAGAATGGAAGGAGGATCTTCGTCTGCCCATACATAATTATTATGAAAGTTCATAAAGCCATCTCTTGTAAAAAGATTGTCAGCAATGAAGTCTGGGTTCATACCTATTTTTCCGAGAAGCCATTGGCAAAACAGCACCCGTGCTTGACAATCGAAGGGGGTGATAGCCTGCACTAGTTGTATACGGTACGATTAAAGCAACTTTCCAATTCTCCAGATCAGTACACAGATACATTCAGTAATTTAAACACCTCTACATGACTTCTTGGATTCAGCTCCAATCTTATTAAAACACGAACTTCCATATCGCGAGTAAAAACACTTCTGGGACACTCACGATTCATAACATATGATTGAAAAGAGCCATCTTCACATGTTCGTTGGTTACCACAAATAATGTATGGGATGGAATTGTAAGACTGGGATACGTTTCCTCGTAAAGGTGACGTATGGTAACCATTTTCATTGACAAGGCCATATATAAAATGTATGTCTGACATTTCCATGCTAGGATAATAAAATGTAATTCACTAACATCTAAAAACACAACCAACTCTTTTCAAACAACCTACAGAAATACAGCTGTGTGTAATGCTATTTTTATCAATGTGGACCCAGGCGTTATATTGGGTAAACAAATGAAAGTCCAATACTAGCTCATGTGTTCGTTGCTAAACAAATAATAGTTCAATGTTTAAAATGAGGTCGGTCAAACTAAATTAAAATAATTATCTGTAACTCTTTGTGAATTGGTTTGCGGAAATATCTTTACTAGGACTTTTTAACATATTGAGACGTGTTGACAAAAGAAAATAGTCTACTTCCATCTTTTCTCACAAACACAGTTTGTTTTAATTTATCAAAATAAACAATACAGTTTAAAAAATTCTTAAATTGATTATTAAATTTGTAAAATAATTCAACTTTATCATTTTATACTTTTAATTATCTTCACTTGGATATAAGTAGGTACTTTGAATCCCCGAGCTTGCTGTTTCAATTGTTTGAAGAGCGTTTCAACCTAATAACTACCTCAAAAGTTATCACCAGATTTATCGAAACGACTGTACAAAAGGGATAACAACTTTTCGACTTTCGTAACTGCCGCATGAATGCGACTTAAAAGCAGACAAAGTCTTGAGTGATGTCGGGAAAACACACATTCCTTGCGCCTTATTACGCCTTCTTCTCTATTCCCAACCTCCCGGACACCTATTATAGCTAACTGCAGAACTTTGTTGCGTCTCGCAAGAGTACAGAAAACTGGTGGAGGTCTTAAAAGAGGTTTCGCGGGCTAGATGTTTCATTTTTTCTTTAAAACTAATAAAAATGAATGGGATTGTTGGGTCAGGCAAGTGAAACTAGTAAATGGTATCATTTAGTTCCGGATCTTAAGCCGAACCATGATTATTAAGAATCAAACCCCTACGTTTGTCTAAAGAAATAAATTATGTAAATTATTTGTTTCTCTCACTTATTGTTCAACTCTCACTTTTTACTTTCTCTCGACTCCTCGGAAAGAATGTATTGTGATCGTAAAAAAAAATTGAACTCAATAAGAGTTAATAAATGTCGACGTTTCATGACCCCCTGAAACAAAAAAAATGGTTGTTTTTTGCAATATCGTCTGTCTGTCTGTCTGTCTGTCCGTCCATCTGTCTGTACCTTGGGGTAAAGCCGAAACTATTTTACCGATTGGGGTATCTAGTGATTTCTTAAAGTTTCTCCGAGTTTTTTTAAAAATTAGATATTCCACGCTAAATTTAGGGCTAATTTACTGAAGGGCAAAAAGCGAACAAATATTATTATTATTATTTAGCACCACGTCTTACTACCCGTTCGGGTTATACGCTTTAAGTACTAATTACGCTAATATATTGGGAATTGGGAAGGTTGAATTAGAGGAAGTGAACCAGAATTTGCGTGGAGTGAGAGTGGAAAACCATTTAGGGAAAACCACCCCTAGTTCACCCGACCGAGATTCGAACCTCGATCTCCCCGTCCTCGGTGGTCGAGCTCAACACGACTAGCGCGTTAGCCAGCTACGCCAATGAGGCGGGTGTGAACAAATAGATTGTCTCAAAATTGCCTCTGACTAGAATTAGTAACAGTGTTCTCGAAATTATCTCTAACAATTTTGATTACATTTTATATCTAAATACTGTTTAAGATTATAAATAAGATGGCAATTCTCATTTTCTCATCAAAATTACTTGATTTACATACAAAAACTTTTCTAATTTTAATCATTTTTCAGTAACTGTTTGAGATACGTTATAATTTATCATTGAAAAATTGTATCACTACTAAAGATAAAAATCTTTTATTTGAAATATATTTTTGTAAAACCAATAATTTCTTAGCTATAAACAAATATACATACTTTTTAATTCAGGTCTTTGAAAATTTCTTTTTTCTCAATTTTTCTGATATTATATCTACCATCTTGGTAGGGAATTTAAGATAAGTGGATATAGAGGGGCTATCTTGGAAAAGGTAGCAAATAGTAACATCTCATCTCATTCCATCAATATAAACCAGATAAGGTAGCCTGCGTCCGGTTTAACTGTGTGTGTGTGTGTGTGTGTGTGTGTCACAAGCTAGGAATACCTATGCCTCATCTTGGCATATTATGTTCTGCTAGGCGGTGACGCTGTCTCTACAATCTGTAGGCTATATTCAAAACAAGAAATTTCAAATCTATATTGGCGTGAGTAAAGTTAATTAATTTTAAATAACGACATGAATTACAAAATGAGATAAAATCAAATTAAACGGGTATAAAAATAACATTTATATGTGATTAAAATATATGTATTAAAATTAATTTTCAAATTTTTAAACTGCTTATCCATTAAAAAATATTTTTCTTTGACATGTTATAAATATTTTATTGTATACACCTCATTTGCGTGTATAGTTTTGCTAAATTTTAGCCATAAACAATAATTAATTTATCTTAAGTATTGTACGCCAAAATCATAAGATAGCAAGTTTAATCCCTTATAACTCGTGAACTATAACGATATGAAATCATTGAATTACTATTTATAGTTTATAACTATACACTTGTTAAAATTATGTAACATAATTACCTTAAAATAAAACTATAGTCAAAAGGGGTCAGTGTGTTTTCAATAATCAATAATTCTATTGATAAAATGTAAACTATATCAAATATAATGAACATCAGGGACATATTCTTCAATTTAATAATCAGATAAAGTTGTGACACAACAACGGATAGTTTGGGGCTAAAATCCCAACCAGCGTATAACCCGAATGGGTATTAAGATGAGCTAAATAAAATCCCAAACGGATGTATTGAGAGTAATTTCTACCAAATAATTTCCTACTCTTCCTTCACGAAAATACGGGTACATATTTCTATAGATTCTATATTCCTTATCCTTAGATAATTTATTTAATTAATTTCGTACCTACCTTGGTCGCATAGTTGGCTAACTCGCTAGTTTCGTATCAAGCCAGACTGCTGCGGACGGGGATATTGAGGTTCAAATCTCAATCGGGTGAACTGGGGGAGGTTCTTCCTAAATGGTTTTCCACTATCCCTCCACGTAAATGCGGGTTCAGGTCGTCTAAATTAAAACCTTCACAATTCCTGGTTCATTTGCGTAATTAGTACTTAAGCGTATAACCCTAACGGGCAGGTGCTAAATAAATAAAAACATAAATGAAATAAAAAATAAATTCTTACTTCCCGGACTGCTACTAAGACATGGGTTAAGAACAAAAATAAAAAAAAGTTTATTTTATTTAATTTATTTGAGGTACTTAAGGTGGGGGTGCAGGAAATGAGAGAAAAAGTTCGTGTTTTTTGCCGTTTTTATAGCAAAATATTTTTTGGTCAAAAAAATTAAATATTGTTTATATACAAAAGAAGAGTTAAAGTTTTCTTCACATGGTGACCTCAAAATTTGTTGTTTATCTGTCAAAGGTGTCCTGGAATTTACTGACAACCTTTTATCTTAATTTAATATTTTTAAAATATAATTACCATTATGATCATGACAGATATTCAACACTGTTGAAGTAAATGTGATGTAAATTAAACTATTACGGTTTTACAGAAGCAATATTTCATTCATCTTGACCAAAACGAAGTTTTGCTACAAAGATTGCAGACACACTGACCTTTTCTCGCGTTTCCAGCATCTCCACCTTACGTAGTTGTGCTATATTACAACAAAAACATAACTATACTTTTCAGATTTGATTTTGTTTCGCATGTTTCAAATTCCACTTATACTTCACTTCGAATTATAAAAATAAAGCCTGCACTCTACAATTTATTTGTTTATATAACATTTATTCAATAATCGAAGTTGACTATATTTGTCTACGAGAATAACTTGTTTTTGACAATGTATTCCTCGATTAAGAAACAGTTGATATTTATATACATTATATAATCCATGTTTTTATCATTTGTTCCAGATATGTTGGTCCCGTATGAGTTTGGTAAAATTGATTTAAAATTGTTGTATATGAAAAATAACTCACTCTAATAATAACAATAACGAAGAGTTTTAATGAGACTCGCTATGCATCGAAACACAAACTAGTTCATTGTTTTATTTCAAAATGACACGTATAGAAACAAGATTGCAGTGTCAACATTTTCCCTCAATTTACAATCAATTAAACAGCTTCCGAAATATTTAGATTGTAAAAAAAATATATGTATATATATTGACGCTTAATTTTCCCAGTGGTATTATAATTATCGAGCTTAATTAAGTCTCTAAGTAACTATTCATTTATCATTTGTCATTGACGTATCTTGCTCACCCCGGCTTCTAGTTTAATAACTCCTGTATAATTAGTCGTCAAAACTGTACGCCCAATAATTTGTTTACAGTGGGGATGATTAAGTGAGAAAGGTGATACGTTTTATTAAAATTTACACCTATGTTGGAGAAAATAGAGCGGTGATTTAGGAACTTGAGGCAAACCCTCCAGGGATGGATCATATTTCAAATAGAACGTTTGAAATTGTTTTGAACAGTGTTACATTTTCAATCAGCTATGCATCTTCTTGAGAAAAACATTCTCATGGTTGTTTCATTATCACAAAGAATAATTATTTGGACATCTCTTAGGGTAAGGTTATGTAACAGATGAATGTAGGCAGAAAATTCTTGATCAGGGTGTCCCAAAATGTGGGGGGGCTCGTATCCTCAGGGGTATGCGAAGGATTTAAGGGAGTATACGAAATACCAATGAGTTTTAATAATGATAAAGTCCTTGGACTATGATGGCTTGAAAATGATAATAAAACGACCTATATAATGGCCAAATAATTTTAAACAACTATTTCAATTTAACAAAAAAATTAACCTAAGACTTAATAAAAAACAACCGTAATGAATGCACACAACTAAATCAAACCCAAACTTTACAAATGGAAACTAAAATAAATGGTACTATACAATCATACTAACTTTTTTATGTAGTGTAGTTTTGAAGATAATTTTCAAACATATGTTTTAAGTAAATTACCCTTAATTATGTTTTCTTCATAAAAACAAATACATCATCTTGTTGATCCCAATAAAAACCCAATATATACATTTTAAACAAAATTGTTCTAATATTTTTTAACAAATTTCACGTTTCAAAAATGGATTTGTTGTAGACCACCCGAAAGTTATTTGTAATCCGTAAAAATAAATAAATATTCATATTTACAATTAAAAATTATTCCCATTTTGAACTCGGTATTTAAGGCCAATTCCAAGATTTTTTTTACATTACCTATAATTTGTAGCAATTAAACTACACTTGAATAAATTTATTTTAGTAAAACAAACATACATTATTCATTATTATATAAAATAGTCGCCAGATATCTATTTGAACAAAATCTATATGGATACTTTCAAAAATATTCAAAATTACAAAAATAAGTCTTTAATCAATTCCATTCATTCCATTTTGGTATAGGTAGGTGTCATCTTGTATTTAGTATAGCATCACACATGAGGTGTACTATGTCTGACTACGAAACTGGTAATAAGACTTGGTGTATAGTATTTGACTCACAGTGCCATATAAAGTCTATTTGTAAATTGAGAACTGATACATGTGAATTTAGATATTGCACACTAAATACATTAAATAAAAACAACATTTATAAATGAGCTCTTCATATTAACAAACTATACAAACAATTATGTGGTTAGTGTTATTGATAAATTGGTGGAAACCATTCTGTACTAGGTTAATATAGCTAGCTAGACGTATAATAATATAGATCCATACTTTTCACTTTACCTTTTTGTACTTAAAATAAAATAATTTTCCTTAAAAATAATTTTTCTCTTAAAAATGCAATACACCTTTTCATAGAGAAATGTAACGGCTATTTGGAGAATAATACAATTTAAAATATGTTAAATATTTTTATTATTTTTTTGTAGTAAATTTCCTAGCTTTGAACTAAAAAAAACCCACACATTCCGAAAAAAGAGGAGACAACAGTACAAACAAAAATGCACCCGAGAGTAATATAAAACCTTCTTAAATATTGATATTTGTGCTAGAAGGTACTCCGACATCAAACTGGTACGTTACCTTAAAGGGTATCTATTGACTCAGTTCTTACGTCCAATTTTGAAATTGTATTGTCGGAAGAGCAGCTCTTGTACTTGCGGATTGTCTCTCTCTTTCTAGAATCTATTTGTTGACTTTTTCTTTCTGATAGCATGGCATTTGAAATTAAATGCAATATCCTTTAAAATGTATTTTTATTTAAGAGGTCAAAAAATTGCAAACTATGGTTTCCATTCTTAAAACACTTTTATTTATTTATCTTGTACAACATCTTAAAACCAGGCTAACTGCATTTAATTACACTTTTTGTTCTTGTTGAGGTATTTAACGTGCACTGGCCGAACCGATTGATTATATCAGCACATGACTTATAAACTAACTTAAATATATAACAGACACAACACCAATTCCCCCGGCCGTTAATTCCTCATTATGAAAGGGAAAACACCTATCTCACCAATTATAAATTATTTGGCGATGGCGGGAATCTAGCCAGGGACTCTTAGCTTAGCCGGTAGACACGCTACTGACTGAGCTAAGGTGTCAAACTAATTACACTAATGGAGTAGGGCTGAGGAATATATACTTTAGAGGAAATGTACCTGGACTTGTTTTGAGTGAGAGGGAGAAACAGTTTAGTCACCCTCAGTAAACCTGGCTGGAATTACAAGCCCTACCTCACCGTAAAACCTGACTAAATCAGCTTGACGACTATTCCGCGTGCTCATCAATGCGAGATCACATGTTAATTTAGCATATGAGCTTCATTTTCACATCTAGCTCTATTAAAAAATAAATTTGAGAAGAATTAAAATATATAAACCGTTAACGGGCATGGTTAAATAACAATAGTGTTATTAAAATGACGTTAAATTATATATTTTGTTCGCAGTGTTTAAAATAAAAAATATATTACAGAGACAAAAATAAATCTTATAAAACACAGAGCTAAGTTTTTTATTTAAATTTAACCCTTTTCTTTATATTTTATCACCTTTTACTTTAATTATTACATTTTGTACATTTTTATTATTTATTTTCTCGACCAATAACTAATTATCTAAAGAAAGAAATATTACTATTACTGAAATAAAACTAGTATATAAAAAAGTAAGATAAAATGAGGATTTCTTTAGCTCAACACACGCTCACTGGTGGTCACGTATCCTAAGACATCAGACTTACGATAAATAGGATTTTCGTTTTTTGAGACGTTCGTGTTTCGGATCTCGGGCGAGTGCACCGGTAGAGGATTTTAAATTCTATCAATATGGCTTGTTCCTCGTCCTTTTTTCATGAAAATATTGGTACTCTTTTTCTAAATTAATCTCTTCATCACAATCACTATCATATCTTACAGGAAAGTTATTAGGCGTGATACCATTAAAAAAGAACCTTCATTTCGTTGCGTGAATAGTTCTTACAATAAATTTGATTGCGAATGACGGAAAGATCGGAGCTTGAATTCCCAGTCGGGTGAGCTGAGGATCATATTTCTTAAATGGTTTCTCACTCTTCCTCCATGAAAATGCGGGTGCGTTTTCTTTAAATTCTACATTCCTAATCCCTACCACTCTAGTGTAAATATGCGGGTAGCCCAAATAGTTAGTAAACGCTGAGTGCAAAAACAAATAATCAAAATAAACCATAATTACGACCCACTAATAATGCAACCAACTTTGCCGGTTTAAGTTTAGGCAAGTAAGAAAATGTCTGTAGGCACTAAAACTCATTATATATTATAGAAAAAAATGTGTTAACACCACTATGTCCTATTTTATTATTTACAGTAAACTCTAAAGTACCCAATCCATCTTTTATCCCTCCCCCCCTTTTTTGTATAGAGAATAAATAAGATGTCTGTTGAATAATAGCGTTTGTCTTCACCAATCTTGTCAGCGTGAGTAACTCAATAATGGAATTGTAGTGTTTGTTGTTAGAACTGGTGTGAACTTTACGCAGATGACAGACAGGTGCTCAGCCAAACTGACGTCCTATACCTCCACGAAAGTTTGTGTGACAAGGGAAATATTATCAACACTTGATCATACTACAGCATCCAGATATACTAACGTAGAGGGGTCATAAGATGACATGAGCTCCATCAAACTGACGTCATATACCTCCACGAAAGTGTGTGTGACAAGGGAAATATTATAAACACTTGATCATGCTACAGCATCCGGAATTACTAACGTAGAAGGGTCGTAAGATGGCATGAGTTCAACCAAACTGACGTTCTATACCTACACTATAGTCTGTGTGACAAGGGAAACATTATCAACACTTGATCATGCTACAGAATAGAGAGCTACTAACGTAGAGGGGTCATAAGGTGACATGAGAATCCAGCGTTGCAATCCTAGGATATCATAAGGTGACACGAGCTCGCCTTTTTAAGTGGATATGTTACCGTGAAATCTGGAAATGTGACGATTTACGGTAGTCGACCGTGATTTCCGGAATTCACTGCTCTACACTGGCGGATGTTGGAAATGAAATTCCTCCTACAATATTTCACCGGACTGTATCGGTAATCGAAAGGTCCAAAAAGACGAATACTGGTAATCGTAAGGATACGCTTGTCTAACAAGAACCACATGTTCCAGGGGCGGCGTGATATTTTTGTGCTGTGTATTGCAACGTGTTTTTTTTAAATTCAGAAAGAATTGTGTGGTAATCTAACTTAATATAGCCTAACCTAACCTAAATAACTTTAAACTGTAGTGGCTTAACCTTTTTGTAAGGGTGTAATGACATTTTTGATGTTATTATTTGTAATTATTTGCAAATTATCTATAGCGGGGCATTTGGTCCTAGGGTTTAATTATTAATCTCTTGGTAACTGCAGTGAAATAAAAGCTTTGATCTTATGTGGTTTTTTTTCCAAAATACACAGCGTACACTTAACGTCTTCTGGAAATCACCGGTGAGTAGTGGATGAATTGACAGTTCTGGGCCACTTTCTCCCATAAGGTTAACATTGATCCACCACCCTGAATGTGGTGG
>CABFOW010004573.1:35979-54135 GCA_902141385.1 Timema californicum | reverse complement strand
TCACGAGCTGGGTGTTTCCAGGGTCGATCTCACTACCACTTCTAGTTGGTCACGAGCTGGGTGTTTCCAGGGTCGATCTCACCACCACTTCTAATTGGGAAGATATGTAACGTGTCATGGTCCCAGGAATATTAATATAATGCCAATTTATAACAGGCTCTACGTCTGCTTTTGAACTATTTTTACACACCGGGGCCCGAATAATGTCATGATTAAAAGAAAAAGTGCTTAAGCTTTTCACCAAGGATTCATTTTTTTGTAAGTTAATTACACCAAACTCTCGATTTGTACTGTGGGCACTACTTAGAACTATAAACTTGGTGAGAAATTCCCCAATGTGGTTACGCCCAAATGGTGGAATCGTTCTATATTGCTATACGATAGCATTGTTGAAGATAATTCTCCAATCAGAAAAGTTTGATATACTTGTGTCCCTCCGAAGATGAAGTTGTTCAGAGAGGTTAGCCAAGGCTTGGTTCTCCATATCTACCGACGTGAGTTATGGCCCAGAAAGATCACGATCATCGGCCATATAAAACTCAATAATAACCCATTCTATATACTCTTTATTTCATCAACTTATCAACACCAGGGAGTAGGAGGGATCCTTTCTAATGTCAGTGTTTTACCGTGTGTGCTTCCAGAATGTTCAGAAACATTCAAGGTCTTTATCACGTCATGTAAAGTGTAGTGACGTCACTAAGGGTGGCTGACACCATCAGAGAGGTTAACACCGAAATGATTGTATACAAACATAGTGTGCAGTGTTTCAGTAGAAATTTGGCTATTTACTCCCGTTGATCAATTATCCAACATTATTATATATTTCTGACTGATCCTAAATTTGTTCCGGTGCTTCCTTTACCTCGCTGTGAGACAGCTTATCAGTTTTGGAAGCGACAATGGCGCTGGGGTACCAGTTAGCCGCGCTCTTCTGCTTGAAGACACTGACACCCACTTATTGAACCTTCTCTTGCGCATGCGCAGCCTACCAGCTGCCAGAGCTTGTCATTACCCGTCCGTCATCCCATAACGCTTCTAATCTGGTTTCGATGTGCTATAAGTACTGGTTGTTTTCTTTGCTGCTGTCCAGTTTTCCGGTACGTTAGCAACTTTATTGCAATAATTAGTATTTGTCAACTATATAAATATATTTTTCCTCTCTCTCGCCCGCTTTGGTGGCCGACGGTTCTAACGGCTGCATCGACATCATGTTAGACTTGACTGCCAACGACTGGAGATCGAGGTTCAAATCTCATTTCGGTGAACTAAGATTGATTTTTCCTAAAATAATTTTACCCTCACTCCACGCAAATGCGGGTGCACTTGCTCTAAATCTAATCCTTCCACATCCTAACCTATTAATGTAGTTAGTACTTACGCGTATAGACTAAACGGGTAGTAAAATTAAGTGATAAAGAAATACTTTTTTTAAATAAGCAATTTACAACTATATTTACCAAATCTTATTATTTTGATGATTAAAATTGATACAAACTTTCAAATCAATTATTATTGATTGAATGCCTTTTTTATAGTATCACGTCTTACTACCCGTCCAGATTGTCGTACGCTTAAGTACTAATTATGGTAATGAGTTAAGGAAGCAAAAGGGTGAATTTTAGAATAAGTGAACCCACATTTTCTTGGAGGGAGATTGAAAACCATTATGGGAAGAGCCACCTTAGTTCTTATTCACCTAAACGAGATTCTAACCTGGATAGTCCTATCCTCAGCAGTTAAGTGTAACACGAAGCTAACGCGTTAGATCACTCGGCCTTTGAAGCGGGAGATTATACAACTATTTGCTAACTAAACTAGGCAATAAAAGTTACAGTTTCAATCATAAAGTAGTGCCAGTGGGGAATGCTATGTTCCTTGATAGATGTTTAGAAAATTTAATATAAACTTTGTTATACCTCGCTGTTCAGTCGGCCCTTGTATCTTTCCTACGCACTTACACAGGCCGCGCCACCCACCCCCTCTACTGCCTGGACCGCTCCATAGTCCATGTTCTCTAAGCCGGCTAGGATGAGTTCTCAGCGCCCATGAAAACTCCTCTTTCTATTGTTTCGCTTGGCAGCCACTATCACTCACGTTTTCCCGTGCCAATAGGAAGCTCCCTTTTCTCCCTTTGGACAAGGCTATGCAGCAGGGGAGGGTATTTAACAGGGTGGTTCCTCGGTCAGAGGGCAGTTGGACAGTGGCTGCCCAACCCGGGTGCGCCGCTTGAAATAGCTTAATAAATTGTCGTGTTTTGTAAAGATCAATTTTGTCTGAACTCGCTCTCCTTCCACCGTCATCCTTTACCTCCCACCACGACTCGCGTTGCCAGGACTCTATCCTACCTTCCACCGTGATTCACGTTTCTGGGACTTTATCCTACCTCCCGCCGCAACTCACTGTTGCCGGGACTCTATCCTACCTCCCACCGCGACTCACGTTGCCGGGACTCTATCCTACCTCCCACCACGACTCACGTTGCCAGGACTCTATCCTACCTCCCACCGTGTTTCACGTTTCTGGGACTTTATCCTACCTCCCACCACGACTAACATTACCGGGACTCTACCCTACCACTCACCGTGATTCACATTACCGGGACTCTATCCTACCTCTCACCGTGATTCACGTTTCTGGGACTTTATCCTTCCTCCCACCGCGACTCACATTACCGGGACTTTATCCTACCTCCCACCGCGACTCACATTACCGGGACTCTATCCTACCTCCCACCATGATTCACGTTTCTGGGACTTTATCCTATCTCCCATCATGACTCACGTTACCGGGAGTCCATCCTACCTCCCAACATGACTCACGTTGCCGGTACTATATCTTACCTCCCACTGTTACTCACGTTGCCGTAACTCTATCCTACCTCCCACCGCAACTCATGGTGCCGGGACTCTATCCTACCTCCCACCACGACTCACGTTGCCGGGACTCTATTTGACCTCCCACCGTGACTCACGTTGCCAGGACTCCATACTAACTCCCACCATGGCTCACGTTGCTGGGATTCCATCCTACCACTCCTCGCGACACTCATGTTGCTGGGACTCCTTCCTTCTACCTATCCACCCTTCCTATCTACTTGTCCTTGTCACCGGCGATTCCACGGGATGGCCTACACCCATTGTTCCGGAAAAGCCCACACGTGTCTTAACACAAAGTTGCCGTCATCGTTACATAAACCAGTTACTCCCGAAACCGCAGCGAGGGATAACAAACTAAGTTTTATTTTATTCTTTCTTTAAAATTTGAATAATGGTTTCAAACCAAAGTAATGTATTAAAATGTACATTTGATAGAATTAAAACATTTAATGAATTGAAATTTTTAATTTTTTTATTTTCAAATATTGCAACAAAAAAAAATGTAATTATCATGCCACGTGATTTTTATGCCATGTAATTATAACGCCACGTTAATGCATAAATCTAAGAGTAAAAGTGGATTCCAGCAGAGGAACGACGTCAAGGAGAAAATTTTGAAAATTGTATTGGATGTCTCTTTCTGGGAGATATCAGTTCCAGATCATTTTCGGGTTGAGCTCATCAAAAGGGGAAGTGATTATTTCCCGAACAAACACAGGCCTTTCAGTGTTGTGGCAAGGCAAGGTACAAAAACAAATAGAGATATGCACCAACTTTCAAAAGAGTGGTTTTACAAAATGATGGCAAATTAAGAGAAAAATTCTCCGGTCACGGATGATTTACTTACTCGTCAGCGATAATTCATACTGTTTTTGCTGCCGACAGTTTGCAGTTAGTGCTACAGAAACGATATCAAAATTTGTGACTGGTGTGGTGGAAACTTAACCCGAATGTACATAACTCTGAGATATACGAACAGCAACTACGATGTCTTTTAAAGTGGGAAACTTTGGCAGCAGGACATGGGCTGGACAAAATCATTGACACCGAAATTGTTGCTTTTTTTTAAATGGAGAGGAAGAGTTGGAGGCACATCATGGATAGATTGCTTGATGTCACATTGTTTCTTGCCAAGTAGATTATTATTATTAGCAGCGCGTCTTACTACCCGTTCGGGTTATACGCACTTACGCTAATGTGTGATGGTAGGGTGATTGTGAGATGAAATGGAGGACCTACAGTTTAACGTGGAATCCGAACCACGGTGGAGGCCTGGCATTCCTCACATTCACAAGATGTCTTGTCAGAGGTGAAGGAAGGGTTTGGTAATCAGATAAATCTGTGCCGGGACCAAGGATTGAACCCCGGCCGCCAGCATAGAAGTCTGACACCTTACCCCTAGACCACCAGGTCACCGATTTGCCAAGTAGAATTTGGCATTCCGTGGCCACAAGGAAGATGAATCTTCAATGAAAAACGGAATCTTTCTTGAGATGGTTGAGATGCCTTAGAAATATTATTTGATTTTGAAATAACACGTAATTTTATTAAAGCAGAGGACATGTAAACTTAAAGCATCAGTCTCTTATCTTGCACCCAAAACTCAGAATGAGTTTATAAGTGCCCTGGCAAATCATGTGAAGGAGATACTTCTCATGGGCATAAAGTCTGCGAATTACTTTGGGATCATGTTTGACAGTACACCTGATATCACATACTGACCAGATGTCCAAAGTAATCAGATATGTCAATATCATCACTAGGAAAAATGAGGTGAAAGAAGTATTTCTAGGATATTTTCCTTTAAAGTTTAAAAAACTGACAAACTTTGTTCTGACATTATTAAAAATCTGTAACGGGATGGACTGGATATAATGATGTGCCTGCTCAAGGTTACGATAATGCTGAACCTATGGATGGAATCCATGAAGGTGTACAGTCTATTTTTAAAAGAAATATCCAGAAAGCAATGTTTAAGTCAAAATCAAGAGAGCTGGAATCTATTGAGAATATTGATGTTGATGAAGATTACGACCCCAGTAGTATTTAAAAGCTTTGAATGGTTCGGTCAAAATCATCAAGATCTCTCTCTTGAAATAAACGCTATTTTTAGTCTTTATTAACGAAATTAAAATGAAGTTGGAAGCAACGCTTCCTCAACAACTTAGTGTAATAGAAAATTTAAAATAGTATACATCCGCCTTGTAGAATACTCTCGTGTTGGAGGGAAGGGAGAGGAAACAATCACCCCTTACTTTCGCAGTAAGTGTATGGTCACTCAAAGTCCTGACGCATTAAAATCACAGATTGAGGGTGCATGCACTTACATTATTGAAGCAGCTTCTTCTTTCCACCATAAGGGAAGTGGTTGGTCTGAGGACCGTGTGAAATACTTAGAGCTTAAAATAGCTTAATATATTCCTTTGGCTGCTTCCAGCTATATTGCATTACCAGAAGAGTTGAGAAACAAACGTTCCCTAATTAATATCAGAAATGCTGACAGTAATGTTTTCTTTAGTTTATCCCCAGCTGAAGATCATGCTATTAGAGTGGATAATTATATTATATCACTGTAAGGAAAAATAAATGGGGATGGTATTGGTTATCATGTGCTAATATCGCCAATAGCTAAGTTTGAAAAACCAAATAATGTATATATTAATGTGTACGGCTACCAAGGGGAAATATTACTTTTAAGGATAACTAAGGTTAGTTGTGAAAATCACGTGGCTTTGTTGTTTCTTTCAAATGTGGATGGAGTACATTATTGTCTTATTAAGAACTTCAGCAGATTGATAAGCTCACCGACCAGACACAATGGTGAATCATACTATTGCAAATATTGTTTGCATACCTTTTCTAAGAAAATTCTCAGGGATGAGCATAGTGAGTGGTGTGGCCCTTTTGATGCTCAGAAGATACAGATGCCCGAGGAAGAGGATACAATATTTAAATTTTCGACATATAAACATAAGCTAAAAATCCCGTATGTGATCTATGCAGATTTTGAGTTTATTAATATTAAAATATCAGGGTGTGAATCTAATCCCAATCACTCATCAGCTACAAAAATAATGAAGTATACACCATCAGGATTTTCATATTTAGTCGTCAATTCCAAGGTAAATGTGTGAAACCCCCTTTTGTATATAGTGGTGAAAATATTGTGGATAGTTTTCTTCGCAAATTTGTTGAAGAAACCATGATCATTGTTATGAAAAAAATGTTGTCTTGAAAAATTGGTTGAAAATTTGTTGCATGTTGGGATAACTCAATTTAAATTATTCCAAGAAAATATCGCTTTTGATAAAATAGATCTTCTGCTACGAAAATGTGTGTTCCCATACGACTACATGAATTGCAGCAGTAAACTGAAAGATAGTCCATTACCACCAAAATCCGCATTCAATAGTCAGATATTCGAAGAAAATATTTCAGAAAGTGACTACGCTCATGCTAAGACTGTGTGGGAAAACTGAAATGAACACTATGGAAGATTATCAAAATTTATATGTTTTAAGTGATGTTCTACTTTTAGCAGACGTCTTCGAATATTTTCGCTCTTTGTGTTTTGAGTACTATAAATTAGACTGTCTACATTTTTGCACAAGCCCTGAAATAGTATGGGCGGCATTTTTAAAGATGACCAAGGTTGAGTTGAAGCTACTAACTGACAATGAAATGCATTTATTCATTGAAAAAGGGATACGTGGTGGGGTGTATATGATTTCTAATAGACATTCTGAAGAAAACAACCCCGATATGATGGATTTTAACCATGAAAAGGAGGTGAAGTACATCACATACTGGGATTGTAATAATCTATACGGTAGCTGTTATGTCTGATTGACTCCCTCAGAGTAATTTTAGGTGGTTGAACAAGAGTGAAATAGCAGAGCTCAATATAATTTCAGTTTCTGATGATAACACTGTGGGCTATATATTAGAAATGGATCTAGAGTACCCGGAAAAAATTCATGACAAGCACAGTGACTATCCACTTTCTCCTGAAAAAGTCATAGTTACTCCTGAGATGCTATCCCCATTCTCTAAGTATATACAATCCAAGATGAATTCTCCCACCAGCGGGAAAACAGAAAAGCTAGTGCCCAACATAAACAATAAACACAAGTATGTGGTACACAACCGTAATTTAAAACTGTATATTTCCTTGAGTATGAAGCTTCAAATGATACACTGAGTCCTAACTTTCAATCAGAGTGCTTTGTTGAAGCCATATATTGATCTTAATACTCCCCAATGAAAAAGTGCAGTAAATGGATTTGAAAAGGACTGTTTAAATCTCATGAACAATGCAGTATTCGGAATGTCGATGAATAATCAAAGACATTTTGTAAATGTTCAATTTAAATAATGAAAAAAGGCTGAAGAAGCGTATTGCTTCAGCAGCATTTATTGCTTATACAATCTTCACGGAAGAGTTAGTTGGGGTTCACATGAGAAAAATAAGTCTAATTTTGAATAAGCCTATCTTTGCAGGCTTTGCATTCTTAGATATTAGCAAGGTTATCATGTATAGCTTTTATTATAATTATGTTAAGAGGAAATATGGACAAAATGCAAAGCTCTTATTCACAGACACAGACTCCCTCTGCTACGAACTGAAAACATAAAATGTGTATGTGGATATGTTTGATAATATAGACCAATTCTACACTTCAGACTATCCAGAAACACATTTTTTACACAGTTTGTGCAATAAAAAAAGTCATGGTTAATATTAAGAATGAGATGAGTAGAGTGTATTCGAGAGTTTGTGGGACTATGATCGAAGATTTACGCTATTCAAAGTGAGAGTCTTGAAAAGAAAAAGTAGGTAAAGGTGTGTCAAAAAAGCTCTCAAAACGAAAATTAAACATGATCATTATAAAAAATGTTTAAAGCATATATGTCTATGATAAGAAGTGATAAAAATCAATTTTACAGTATCTCCTTGAATAAACTTGCACTTTCACCCGGAAATGACAAACGCTATATTTTAGATAATGGGTGCGACACTCTTGAATACGGTCAGTACGAAATAAGACCAATGTGTTCACCAATGAAGACATAAAAAAAATTCACCCTCTATGTTTTGTACGTAAGTATATTGAAAAGGAAGTTTCTGTATTAACCTTTGTAATAAAGATTTTATTACGTAAAATGCTTGAGTGCTTGTGCGTATCATAACCTGTTTTCATCAGGGGAAACAGCACGGATTCATTAAAATTAAATAATTTAGACAAAATTAGCTATATGTGGGAGGTGACGTTAATCGCTTCCTCACAGTGCATCCTGGGAAACCTTTTAATAAACGGCTAAACTAGTAACACCCAATACTTAGTAATATTATAATAAAATTTTAGTGATTTATAAAAGTTTTATCAAATTAATGGTGTGACTATTTATAAACAATTGTTTTGTACCCGGTCCCCCCAAATAGCTTTCCTGATTCACCACTGACACTGATCTACTCTATTTTTATGAGAAAAGTGACCCACCTGCTCTATGGGAAGGGTCAATGTGGGAGAAAGTGGCCCAACTTCGCAGTGAGGAGGATCAATGCTAGAACTGGAAATAATTGCCAACCCCCAAAATAATATTTCTCGATCCGTCACTGACACCCTTTGAGAAGACTTAATACCATCCATATGGTATAAATTTACTTGCCTCAATAGTAAGGAAAGCCCAAGATAAAACTTGATAACATTAGTTTCAACCCCCCAAAATAATATTTCCTGATCCACCACTACTCAATACTATTTTTATGAGAGAAAGTGACCAAACTTCACAATATTATAAGAGAGGATCAATGTTAAACTTATGGGAGAAAGTGGCCAAACTTCACAATGTGCTAGGAGCGGATAAATGTAAAACTTATGGGAGAAAGTGACCAAAAATCACAATGTGCTAGGAGAGGATCAATGTTAAACTTATGGGAGAAAGTGACCAAACATCACAATGTGCTAGGAGAGGATTAATGTTAAGCTTATGGGAGAAAGTGACCAAACTTCACAATTTGCTAGGAGAGGATCAATGTTAAACTTATGGGAGAAAGTGACCAAACTTCACAACGTGCTAGGAGAGGATCAATGTTAAGCTTATGGGAGAAAGTGACCAAACTTCACAACGTGCTAGGAGAGGATCAATGTTAAGCTTATGGGGAAAATGACCAAACTTCACAATTTGCTGGGAGAGGATCAATGTTAAACTTATGGGAGAAAGTGGCCCAGAACTTTCATTTCAACCACTACTACACCAAAATATTCTGAATCTCAACATCTATATTAAAACTAATATTATTAAAATTGACTTATAGGCTATATACATTATAAGAGGGTGTCTGTCTTGTCTTGCTAATTCATTTTTGACCTCTCCTGATCATTTAACGCAGCTTTCACAAGATCCTTCGTATACGACGCAGACAAATATTGGCTTAAGTGTAATTAAAAAAAAAGGTTGCCATTTTTAATGTTCACATAGCTTGCTCTATCTCGGCTCTTACATAAACACATCATTTCAACTCTTTATTTGCATTGTGGTTTCACTTTTCACAATTACGGTTTGTATTAAAGAGCTTTGTGTTTCTAAATAAGAGCTAAACACAATAAAAAAAAAAACTTTTAAAACGCCCTGTCAAGATGAAATTAGACTCGCCAGAAAAAATAATTATTTTATATTCTATTTTGTGTTAACCAAATTTGTTTTAAAATAGCGGAATAATTTTCAAAAGCAAATTTTAAACATAGACATGGTCGTTTTATTATTCCTTACCGTTAAAAGACTATCAATAGTAGAAAAAAAATCACAGTCATAGTTTTAAAAAATTGCAAAGGTACCCGCTTGTTTTTTTTCTATTATACTCATTAATTGCGGTTATGGCCGTATCTAAATATCATATTCCACTCGCTCTTCACTCTGCCTTAAAATATGAGTGATGAGTTACCCTGGGCACGGGACGATTCCTGGATACCTCAGTGGTTAGAGAAGTGACGTACTTAGCTAAAGCTCTCGGGTTTGATTCCCGTGTCCGGGTGTCATTATTTACTCTAAATATTTTTATTTTTTTATTCCCGACAAGTCTTACTACCCGTCCGGGCTATTCGCATTGAAATGACGCTGGTGGGGTCGTGAATATGGAAGTGAAGTTAAATTAAATATCGTTGTTAATGGTGATCCATTAGGTAGAACCCACTGAAACTTAACCTGAAAACTCCCAGTCAAACCTAAATAGGAGAGTCATTTAGGCACACCCGTTGTGAGCACACAGCTCTGAGACTAGGACCCATCAAACCTAGCTAGGAGAGTCATTAGGCACACCCGTTGTGAGCACACAGTTCTGAGACTTGGACCCAAACCTAGCTAGGAGAGTCATTAGGCACACTCGTTGTCAGCACACAGCTCTGAGACTTGAACCCAAACCTAGCTAGGAGAGTCATTAGGCACACCCGTTGTGAGCACACAGCTCTGAGACTAGGACCCGTCAAACCTAGCTAGGAGAGTCATTAGGCACACCCGTTGTGAGCACACAGCTCTGAGACTAGGACCCAAACCTAGCTAGGAGAGTCATTAGGCACACCCGTTGTGAGCACACAGTTCTGAGACTAGGACCCATCAAACCTAGCTAGGAGAGTCATTAGGCACACCCGTTGTGAGCACACAGCTCTGAGACTTGGACCCAAACCTAGCTATGAGAGTCATTAGGCACACCCGTTGTGAGCACACAGCTCTGAGACTAGGACCCATCAAACCTAGCTAGGAGAGTCATTAGGCACACCCGTTGTCAGCACACAGCTCTGAGACTTGAACCCAAACCTCCCAGACACCATCAAACCCAGCTAGGCGAGTATCATATTCACGTCCCCCGACAAAAGTTAGTGATTAAAAAGATATTATTGAAAATAACATTTTATTATGATATTGTGTGCCCTACTAATTTAAAAAAATACACCCTTTCTTATTTACAAGAAAACTATTTAGCCCTAAGTAGGACGGTTTTTCATGTTATAAAAAATTGTATTGCATAAATTTGGCACTTCTATGCCTAAGTGCTAATTTGTGCTTCACAGTTTTATATCAAAAGCACTTTAGTAAAATTTAAGTAAAATACTATACTATTTATCTATCTCTCACCATATTATATTTTTAATTTCACTTAAAAGAACAAAGCTCGCCAGACGTAAAGTTGTTAACATCGTGTTTTTTTTTCCTCGCGATATAAATCCAAGAGTTGAGATCTCGTCCTTGTAGTTGGTACTCCCCGCTCATAGAGAGCAGCTCCCGCGCATTTCAATCAGGGGGAACTGTTTGCCTCGTTTAATTAACTCACTGGTAAGAAATCTTGTGTTGATCCAGCAAGCTTTATTTGTTTGTCGTCGCGTGATTGTGCTAGATTACATTCGTGACGGTGGGATTTGTCGAGCGCGTCAACTCGCTTTATTTAAATTAGTTTTAGATTCTACCTGTTGCTTGAGGTTTAGCTAAGCCATCTATTTCCATGATACACGGGTGGCTACAGCGATGATCTTTGATGTGAAATCTCAATTAGCTCCCCCCTGCCCCCCAAAGATGATGAAACAGCAATAAATTAAGTAAATTCATAACAGCTACAGTCAGATATGGGTTTGAGCCGACATTATTCCACTGAAAGTGCTGACCACTCTACCAACTGATACATCGACAGTGATTGTCAAAAACAGTTTTATGTATGTAATGTATTTTATGGATTCCATTGAACGTATCTTGGATGATATTGACATATACGATTTATGGAAAACTATGTATATAGTCTCTCAACTGTTATATATGCTCACAGGCTATGCTTAACTACTGTTTACAACAATGCTATTAGTATGGATATTAAAAGTGTTGATTGGCATTTTAGAATCTAACTAAATCCTCCACTCTTTTAAACTGGATGGAAAGCTAAATTTGTCAACCTACATACACACCCTAAAAACCCTCTCCCGACCCTCTACTCTTAAATTCATTGATTCCTGGGAATATCTGGCTTGCCCACAGTACTTAGAATACAGTGTAGGGTACCCCTAACCCCCCCCNTGCCCACTAGACACGCAACAAGGCCTGCTAGCTGCAGATCTCCTGACATTTGTTTTAAAGTCAATTGGAATTTGAGCATAAATATTAGTTTTGAAAATATGTAACCACTTCTTAATGCTTTTTATCTGCTGGATGGAATAATTAACATTTAAAAATGTAGGCCTGCAGATTACACCGCCACTGTGATAAAATTTCGCAGGAGCTAAAAGAAGGTTTCACAACAGAAATACAAATAGGAATATTTCTTATAATCATCTGTAGCTTCTTAAAAACAGACAAAATAGTCAATAATTATATAAAATAAAATGTATTGGCTAAATTCCACGAAGTTAACTCATTGAAGTTTATCCAGTTTCCTTGACTTATTTCTACCATCATCTTATTCCCGTAGGGAATTCAGAGAATTCTTCTTATTCAAAGACTTCATTCTAATAAAAATCTGCATTCGATTATTTAAACTTACATCCATAAAACCTAGCCTAGCGGAAAATTGGCTAAGGCAGCGTTTTCCTGTCGTTAGGCTTGGAAAGGGATATTTCAAAACATATTTTACATAATTATCTAAAAAATAATAATGTATAAACATATTAGCGTTATTAACTTTGATACATCTTAAGAATTCCAAGTGGCACATTTTCCACTTATAATAACTTAATGTTAGGAATAGGTAAAACTGGATTCAATTTGTTTTAAATTTTTTGTTAAACGAGAAATTTCTCTCCTTGCAGTTGTTAACTCTGTCAAAATGTACAGCACAAGCACAAACATTGTATGTCGTCCACTTTTACTAAAGTTTGGAAAAGGCTTCAAGAACATTTTTAAGCTGGGGGAAACCATTAATTTACACTCAACAGCTCTAAAAATAATTATAACAATTAATTTCAGTAATAGTGAATCCGTATTCAACACACAATTTGAATTAAGTTTTGATTATGTTGTTTATTTTATTATTTTACAAACACATGAGGAACATACAATATGTGTGTTCTTGAAGACCAGAAAATGTTAGAAATACTGCAACTATGCTTATGTTAAAGAATTTAGGTTAGGCAGTAATAATAATATTAGATAATTAACTAATGAATAGCCTAATATTAATGATTTGTTTTACCATTTATTTAAGGAAAAAAGATGAAGGGTATCTTGACTGACTCAAAGCACTTGTTATATTGATTATAGTTTGAAAAACATTATAGCGTGTAAAAATTATTTAAAAGTTCATTTTCATCGACAATTCTACTCTTCACAGTATTCAGTTTTCACAGTTTTCACGCTCTTCAGTCTTAACACTTTTTGTTTGTTTCTTCCTTAAAGTTTTCTTTCTCCTTTGTAGGCTATAGCGTCCTCTTTCGATGTCTTGTTTTTCTTTGCTGTTGGAATCGGTTTTCCTTTTAGCAAGCCTTGCTCCAGTTTCGCTTTCTTTCCATTTTCGTTTGCAGTATTCTTTCCTTTTTGCGTTTCTTCCTCACTTAGAGAATTTTTTCCTTTCTCCTTTGTATTCCTCTTTTTAACATTTTCGTCATCTTTTTCTCTTGTGTTTGGTTCCCTGTTTCTTAGTGATTGTATACCTGCATCATCTTCTACAGTATAAAGTATTACATCCTTTGCTCCTACCAAAAAAGAATGTCGGAACTAAAGAAAGTACAACTGTTTGGAATTACGCCTGTTTTCAGCAAAAAGGGATATATAGTTCCTTCTGGTCAGATATAGGAATGCGCTCCTTGTATTCTGTCAATAGAGTCCCATGTTATAAGTACCGACATAGATCAAACATGGCAATATATTACCACCGATGATCAAGAGTTCTCAGAGATGGAGGGGGGGAAATCATGACGCAATGTGTTGTCCGGCTGGACGGTTCGATGCTGGCCCAAAACGTGGTAGAACAAACCAGGTGGCGCTGGAACATGGTAGACTAGCCTCCATTCTACATCAGTCTTTTGGAAGTGACGTCACTGTCGTGGAGTGAAATGTTGTTGCCCGCGTCAGTCCGATGCCAAGGTGCGAGCAGCCAACATGTGGGTGTGGTTTGAACGTGTCTCTTCATGGGCGAAGTGGTTTAGAGGGTTTGGGGGTGGCCTAGCACGTGGCCGCCATGGTTGTGTCTGGGTCCATGTTGTTAATACCAGTTTAATTTCATAGATGGCATGATCTGGCTTCTTTGGTGGATTTTGTTTCCCCCCTTTCTAGCCCACACATTGCCCTATCGCTCCATAGAATGTCAGGCTTTCCAAACTCTTGTGGTGTTTTTCTGTTGTTGTTTTTTTGTAATAATTAGTTTTGATTGTCAGTATGTGTATAAATATAATTGTTAAGATATATATATATATGTTTGGAATTAGTTTGTGTTAAGTGCCATAGCTATTAAAAATGTCCAATATTTGTTTTGTTAAATATTTAAGGTTAGAAACCAAGGGTGTTCTTGAGTGTCGGGAAGTGAGATAAGCTGGGAAGGATTTTTTTGTCGGAGAGTGGTTAGAACTGGGAGGTAGGAATGTGATATAAGGTCAAATAACCGTAACAAAAGTTTAACAGATGTTTTATCAGAAACATTTGAACTGTGATGGAGGCAGATATTGGTAGATCACTGTGCGAAGTGGTGTCCTGCAGTAAGTGAATAGTTTTTCGGGAAGCCAGTTCCAATATTACCAGTGAGAAATCTGTGCGGAAAAATCCGCTCCCCATATGTGGCCCGGCATGGTCTTCCTAAGTTAAAAAAACAACAACAATGGACCTGGGAAATAAGGTAACCTCGAGCCTCAACTCAATCATTTAAGGCCCAATGCACAAGAAATTACCAGCCATCATTGAAAGATCCAAGGTGAACCATGTATAAACCATTAGGATTTGAACTGAAGAAACCTTGTTGGTTGTATTGCTTAGTTCCCTGGTTTGAAACAGGATGTGCAAGTGCAGCCTATCCATCAAACACTATGTTGAAAAGTTGGTTAGTCTTGTTTATATATATATAACCACCACGACTAGTTTTATAACAAAAAAATGTAGTTGTTGATAATTCATTTTATTGTAAACTATTTTTGTTGTGAATACTAGGTTTACTGAGTGTTTATATACTCCTCGTGCAGTAGGGTTAATAAATGCGTAGTCTTTTTTCATCAATGATATTTGTGAGTGGAGGGTTCAGGTATCCAGAAGCCCGAGATTAAGTCCTGGATGTTCCTTGTTAAATGGTATGTAGAAGAGAGAGGGAGGTAACTCTTCCAGGGTGAAATGTTATATTTAACTGCCGCTTTGTATGATTGTAACATGTCACAAATTATAGTAGCACGGTATATACCAGAGGGGTTAAACTAGCAGTAGGTTGGCCTTTTTATTAAACAAAAGGTCATAAAATATTTTACCATTTCATGGTGAATTAAAAAAAAAACCTATATTTTTTACAAGTACTCATAAAATAATCTTTAAAGCAGGTTTATAATAACTATTCCTATTTAGTTCGGGGGCAACAGAGGCGATGACCATTGCGGTTCTCTCCACAACAGTCATGTTTCCTTGATGCCTGAGGATGATTTCTAACATGGGTATGTGATTCTAGTATGGGGAGTTTAAATAATAAATATGTTATATTAGTGATTTAACCAAACTCGGTATAGAAAATGATTTAACAGTGTCTTTGATTCCTCTACAAATACTTCGTCAAAGATTTTATCATATTTTCGCTGTCCATCAAGAGCATATTGGTTTCCTTCTTATATTAAAAAGTTTTTCCTTTGGTAACGTTAAGAACTCCATCCTGGTAAGAGCAAAGTTATTTTACCTATCAGCAATGAAAGTGTCATTTTAACAGTGCACTGTTTTTATTTTTGCAATGGCCTCCACTCATCATTTTCAGTAATACACCAATTACTCTATGAAGCATATTCAGTGAATACATCTCTTGCTTGATTTATATCTTGCAAATCTACAGCTTCTTTTCTCCAATCATACCGCCTTATACTTTTGCCGGTTAGTTGTAGCACATATCCAAGCCCTGATCCATACCAACATCGCTAAACCTTTTGTCCCCATGATGAACTACAAATAATTCACCTTTCATAATTTATTCAGAGTTACTAAAATGCATTTATTTAAATTTCAGACAATCTTCATAGTAAACCAATCCCAATATTGCATGATTGACTTCACCCTAAGTAGAATTGCAATGCTTTTTGAAATGTAAATATAATGAAGCTCCCAGTTTTTCTCTCTATCAGATCTTATAATGTTTCTTAGTTTAGAGAATCGTTTGTAAGGGAAAGTGTCCAGAAAGCAGAAAACCTTTGGTTTTCCTCCAGCTATTTTTATAAACATGCCAAAATCTGTATTGAAGGCCAAGAATATCATCCAGTTCCCTCTTTGCACCAAGGCCATCCTTTTCCACACAGTTCACCTCAAGTGTTTTAATCTGATTGGAGAGTGGTTGGGTGTTGAAGTTATATTCGTTGTACAGCTTCTGCTATTATACCCAAACCTTTAACTCCTCTGGAATAGTGATGGCCTTTTAGTACACTCTCAACCAATTTCATACCAAATACTTCGACCATTATTATTGCTTCAACAAAAATCACTATCGTCAAGAAAATGGCCCGAGCAGTTGATAATTATTGTTGTAGTGTAGGAGGAACACATACCAAGAAATATATTGTTGCATTCAAAGGGAAATAGATGATAAGTTCCTTCATCACTCCACAGAGCACCACCATTTTCATTTCCTGTTCCTCTTCGTCTTGAAATTTGTCATTTCTGTGTATATATAAGACTGAATTGTATCATATAATGAAAAATGAGGATGCATACAGAAAAAATCCTTTGCGGCTGTTTTTCTGTAATTTGTGAGAAAAATTGGTTCGAAAAGGCACCGCATTGATTTATGAAAAATTTGCAGCTGGTAAATTGCAAGTTGATAAAGATTGTGCAAATGACCACCTAAGTTCGGTAGTTACTGCTGTTATAGATAGTGTAAAAGTATCTGGGACATTGCACGATCAATGCCCTCCTATTGCTTTGATGATACAAGAATTTTACAACTCAAAATATCATTCAGTTTTAAGCCGAAGTAAAATGTTCTATATTCAGTCCATGATGCATGGTATTTAGTTTAATTTAATTTTTGAACAGGACTAGAACCGTATCATGTTAACCACTAATGGTTTATTTTGCATCCACTACATGGTCAAAGCTATCCATGGACGCTCGAAGTGGCATCTTGAGCCAGGTGGGTTGATAAAGAAACCTGTGGGTTTTCTGCCAGACCAACGTGGCTCAGCGTTGCAATAAAAGTTTTAGATTTACAATTTTTATGTATTTCTTGTGCAGTATAAAGGCGGAATGGTGTTTTCCATCAACCGCTGTGGAAGTATTATCCAGAAAATTGTATCACACTTACTTTTAATATACCCATTATGTCTCTATGATGATAATACCATCATGTATTTAAAGAAGTTGTTCCAAACTTTAAGCCTCTCACTCTCAAAGCTTGAAAGGCTCATTTCCAGATCGCTCTTATCATATAATTTATTATCAAATTGGAAATCATAGTTTATTAAGCTCCTTCACTAGTTGATCGTTACTTTCTTTAAAACTATTGTACATATTTTTGACACATATTTTTACGCTTAGGCTTGAAAAAAATATGAGCTGACATTTTTATCATTCCTTGGAACATGTAAATGTTACATCCTTTCCAAAATACTTTATAAGAGGACTTTAAATTTGTCTATTCTAAATGGTGGTTTCAATCCGACATTTGGAATTGATAAACAAAGATAGCTCAGAAAACTCGTAACAATTTTGAAAAAGTCTAGTTTATAGTGTAATTTTTGAGTACCAGTAAGTAAGTAATTATTCATACATAAATAATAGTACAAAACATCTGATACAAACACATTATTCACATCATCAAAAATGCTTGACCTAGAAATATATACATCTTGAAAGTAATGTGTTGCTAACAATGATTTCTTTCCTTTTCACAAATCCGTAATAGTTTCATATCACCTTTGTACTTTCTATTGACACAAATAGTACATAATACACCTTCACGTTTATGTCTAGTACAAAATGATTATGAACTTCTTCTTGTCTTTCTAGTAGATCATTATCCTCAAAACATTTCCAAGCTTAAATTAATTTCCTTCTGCAATTATTAGTCCCATACGTGTTCTTCCCGTTAACATCTTTTTCACATGCTACAAAAAGTTTATATATATATATATAT
>CABFOW010004573.1:22204-35837 GCA_902141385.1 Timema californicum | reverse complement strand
TGTAGTATATATATATATATATATATATATATATATATATATATATTTAAGAGTTTATCTATAATAAAAGTGTATTATTGCGACTTAAAAATCAATCTGAACAATTTCGATCCTCTTTAATTTTGTGCTTAAAGCAGTAGTGCCCCAGATGTAAGCTATTTACCAATACAAGTACATCTTGGCGGCCATATTGGTAAACATATCTCCATACTGGAATTGCGTACCCAAGCTAAACATCAAGGAAATATGTTGTGAAGAGAAATGCCGTGCAACTGTAACCTCCTCTGTGGCCCCTAGACTCATGGCTGTTCTTTGTGATCAGATTTCTCTTAAATATGGCAAGCACAAGTTTATTATGCTCTTGGTGGGTCACAAGCTTATATTAAAGGATAAGTCAGAATATAGTTATAGAGGCTAGGATGAAAATGTATATTTTGATAAATTAACCTAAAATAATCACCTAGAAGATGAGCAGGAATAGTTCCAGTGGGCTTTACAATCTCTTCTCCGTAATATTGAACAAGCTTGTGTCTGACAAAGGCATGTAGGTACATGTAAAGAGGCTCCACCATTTGATACAACTTCTCAATCACTTTCTCTAGTTCTGGCGTTTCAAGTTCCTCCCGCCAGACCTCGCCCATGTCAGCATAGCCTAAAAATAATACAACAAGAATATCATAACTATACGCTGACTATCTAAACATCTGCTAAGACGCCTTAATATGATAATAAAGCAACTAATTTATAAGACATCCATTTATATTTTTACAGGTGTTAGGCATTTAATTAGATTTACAATAAAATACAAATAAATATTTATGCATTGTATAAACGTATTGCTTAATCGGTTTTTAAAATATTTTAGTTTTGAGACATATTGTTAAATATAAAGTATTTCTAACTAATTTTAAAACAACTAATCATATGTATCATATTATTATGATAATTTTACTAAAGTGTAACATTATCATACTTGTAGTTCTGTGAAGAGTATACCTTGTTCCCTCCATTCAAAAAAACTCAGATTATAGCATATAAGTATAGATCATTACTGTAGGCTTACCTCACCAGACTTCTTATAACATTTACCTATATACATAGATTAATAAGGAGGTTTAAAGTAGCTCGGACCTCGTCTACAAAGCTGGACAGAGCTGGAGTCTATTGCCCTTCTCGAGATAGTTGAGGGCTATAGGCTTAGCCGTAAACAGAATTAATGTGGTCTAGGTATAAGAATATATAGTGTATACTGAAGGGTCTGTGCTCCTCAGATGTAAGAATATATAGGAAATGAGGAACCTAACTTGAAATGAGGGAGTATCTAGTTGCTATGGCTGGGTCAGAGACGTCTGAGACTGCGGAAACCACATAAGACCGTACTTAAACGGTGGCACCTCCGGCGTCAACCAAGACCGTACTTAAATGGTGGAACGTCCAGCGTTCACATTGGAAAACAAACGCCCTATCTCAGGTCTCCTTTAATCAACCCCGTCTGTACCCTTGTCTATGCATGTTGGTGTTTAGACTTCATTGAATTGGTCGAGAGAAAATCTCCGATGTATTCTGGCTCCAGGAGCAGGAGGAGTTATTTAACAGCCAGTGTTATAGACTAAGTCAGGAAATCAACGTAGGGGATTTCCTAGCTTTACCCTAAGTTGCCCACCAGGGACCTCATGGAGGTGTTTTGATCAGCTGTCCCCAGTTGTACCCGGGAATGCACTATCGACTACTTAATGTGGGGTGGGTGGGGACCCTCACCTTTAAAGTTGACTCTACAATGATTTAGTCACCCAGCCCCCCCCTCCCCGACCAGCTGGTTGGCCAATCTGACCGGCCGAGAGAATTACGTTGCTAGGGAGCCACCAGCATGGAAGCACCTGTAGAGGTTTTTGTCAAGTCAGTCCATTCAGGCAAACATATATTCCTTACACTCTCCAATATGGAAAATATGCTTGTTGATGAATACCACCACGATGGCTGAGACTCATTTCCAAAGACCTAAAGAGCAGACAGCACCAGACCTTGATGTTAGCCCCTAGTTCTGTGAAAGATAATAAATATCTCTACGTCTCTATTCTGGCACCTTATTTAAATCATATATTCCTCTAAATTAAATCTCACTTGTCGTATTGGCTCAGGGAGCCTCTAACCTATCATGGCTGTATCCTGCGAGCGAAGCCACACACGTAAAAACGCAGCGGGCAATTGGATCCTCCTTTCGTTTGTGCTGGGTGCAAACGTCATGGAGTTAAGAAACAACCTAAAATCGCTATTACTCAAAGCGGAATTTAACCTTGATTTCCCTACCGAAAGTTAAAACTCGATTATAGGAATCAAACTAAAAAAGAACTTTTACGTATGTCACCTTTTTTGAGCCGTTGAAGGTCAGTCGCCAAGCCTTGGAAATCACCGTAAAAGTACTTTCAACCTAAGTTGCCCAGCGGTGACCTCAAGGAGGTGGCATGACAAGATTTCCAGGAATGTACTAGCTAACAATTGCTTAGTGTGTATGGAGAAAAGGGAGGGGGTGCCCTCTTCCACACAAACAACCTCAACAGAAATTCAGCTGCTCATCGTTGCCTAGGAGCCACCACCCTCTCTATAAGGACGGGAATTCATTTAAAACCATAGGCTTCCACTCCAACACAGTGCTACCTCAGTCGTGCGAACAGTTGGCCTCGCTCCTACCATGCTTCTGGAACCAAGAAGGGTAGCAAGTAGCTTGATAGTAGCCTACAGTCGGGACATAGTTTGGACATCTTGGTGGAAGAACAAGATCTCACTTCAATAATGGTTTAATTCCACAAATTATGTCTTATTGTATCACGGATGGCTGAGTTTAGACAGAGCAGAGAAGGGGAACAGGACAAGGAGGGATTGTGTTCTACCACACTGGTTTAGCTTACTATACTACTTTACATTTTTACAGATTTATTTGGCTTACTATATTTGTTTTGCATTTTCGTTATAATATCTGTACGTATTTATCGCCAGTGGTGTACACAGAGTTTCGTTTATGTTCTCCAAGATTTTATAGTAAATTCAATGTATGATTGATTTAATAAATTGTATTGTTATAGCTTGTAAAATGTTTATCTTGAATCACATAATTTGACTGTTGACCTTGTTAAATTTATGTATAAAACTAAGGAGTAATTATTTTAACTTTATATTGATAATCTCCATTTCTCCATCAAAATTAGTTGTGTTTGAACTTAAGGAAAAATAAAAGTTGAATATCTTACAAATAATTCCTGCATCATCACTCCCTGATTTATCTATGAGGTATCCATACATGAACAATATTCTGCATTCTGCATTTCGAGTATTTATGGTTCCCAACATTATGAATTTTAGATGTAGTGGTCCATAATTGTTATTGTTTCAACTAACTGACTAACTGACACACTTAATTTCGAGTTGTGAGAGGAGACTTTTGGAAAACAGTCAATTTTGACTCTTAATAGTTGTTAAGATATATTCCTTCTGTAGTGTTTATTTTTTCTATAAAACCCTCTTTGGGTCTTAAGCTATTTAAATGGGGTTTTTTATCTAGGGGAAGACCACCTAATATAACTTCTGGAATCTGGAGGCAAAAATTTGTTGAAGAGGAACTACTCAAGCAGATGGTAAAGTACCCAATTTTTTTAAAAAATTGGGCTACTCTAAATAAATTTCAAATGAGTCTAATTTACAAAAATTTCCAGGTGAGGAACATGCAAATTAAAAGCTTCTAGGAGCATCAAATTTTTAGACATTAATTGGAAAGTAAGGAATATGGGGGAAAAGGCCAGACCATGTTCCCCAAAAAATGACTTTTCACTACTCGCTTATTCTCACCGAAACATGGCCCACGCCCTCCCTCGCCACTAAGCAATAACTGTGGGTACTTTCTATTTCTCTTTGAAGAATTGGCTGAGTATAATAATAAAATGCAATATGACTTGTCCAAGTTATTTCCAATTACCTACGAGTATATTCTTCTATATTTCGATTTGCTCGTGACAGTACCGTGTGCTGTTTAAAATTATATTTGCAAACATAACTAATGTAGTAGGGGTACCAAAGAAAGGACCCACTTGGGGTGACAGTTACGTAAGGTACACCCCTGAGTAGAAATAGTTATTAACAATACGTAAGTACTAAACTAAGATTCGGGGGAGAGTTCAACACATCTTTCATAAAACATTTTTATTTGGAATCATTTGTTCAAAGTCACACAACCTAAGAAACAGCCTTTAAAAAAATATTTATGTTTTTTGCCAGGAAAACGTGAAATTATGCTGAAATTTTATTCTTGAGTTTGGGTGGATATGTAATTAATTTTACTTCTCTAAATGTTTTGTTTTATGATCCACACCTCCATTAGGAATTTTATATTTGTATGAGTTAATTTTATAGACAAGTGAATACAAAATCAAATCAATCGATATAATCTCCTTACATTGAAAATGTCAGTAGTATTTATCTAACTGTCTAGTACTCAACAGTATGCATTAAATACTTACTAAATAATAGTTGCCCAACAACTTAGCTCGCAGTTAGTAACGTGTATGCCTATCAAGCTATGAGTCCAGGGTTCATTTCTCGGCCTGGCTGAGAAATGTTCATTAGTGAATGTGGGTTTCCCCTTTCACAGCGATGAATTAACGGTGTGTGTTCTAGAATTAAGTTAGACTAATTAGCTCATATGTGATCAACCCGAATAGGTAGTAAGATGCAGAGTAAAAAAACCACAGAATGGCAACATTTTATTACACCTACTACAACGTCATTAATGTTTTGTTTATTCTTGGTACCTCACTAGTAATCCTCGAACAACAAATATATTATTAATATTTATTAGAAATATTTATTTGTGGAAATTTTGACAAATTTCGTTTGAAAATTGAGTTGAGTAGTTCCAAAACGTGTCTTCTCCCAAAAAATCAAAAATTGAGATAAGTACACTACTGCAATCTATGATCAATTACGCATCTCTTTTCATGAGTAATTTGATCCAAAAAAATTTTCTCCCCGTTAAATTAATAGAAGAAATATGTTTGTTACATAACTTTCCTTCTCCCTATGTTTCCAGAATAAGTCTTCTCCCACGCTACCATGACAGCTATTGTTATTTTATGTTAATAATTCTTAAACTATAGGCTATAGACTGTTTTTAATAGCAGCAGAGAATAAATAGGAGTGCTAAGTTTCTCAAACTTTGTCATACCTGTGTTTTGTTCTCTACACCAACTGTTGGTTAACGTAATCTACTGTAAACTACCTATGTAGCTTGGTGTATTGAAGGTTAACCTAACGTTTGAAATGTAGTTTCATTTGAAGAAAATGGATGAAAATACTGTAGGAAAAATAAATTGATTATTGATAAACGCATTCATGTACTTAGATACAAAGCGTTTTATAATTCCTTAAAGAAAAAAGACGTTAATGTTTCGACAATCTTGTATGATTGTGAAAGAAACCAGGTTCTTCCAGAAGTGCCAAACCAGCCGGCACATTATAGCAGACAGTTATATACTTATAACTTTACCGTTTGCGGGGGATTGTCAAAAGATCCACTAGATAATCTAAATGTTTTCATCTATAACTGGCTTGAGAATGAATACGTTAAAGGTGCTAATGAAATTGCTAGTGTTGTCTTCCATAATTTGAAAACAATGATAATCGAGTCTGAAATTTAAAAAATCAGATTTTTTTCAGATGGGTGTGGAGGTCAGAACAGAAATTCCCTTATTATTGGAATGGCTTCCAATGGGCTACTTTGTCATGCACCCCCACAGATACAAACATTGGAGTTTTACTTTACTGTAACTGGTAATTATTTTCTTCCGGGTGTTTGCTAGGATTGAGAGAAGAGTGAAGAAACAAGAATAAATTATTAACCCCCGAGGAATATGTTGAAACTTTAAAGAACATGGGACTGTAATTCGAGTAGGAAGCAATGAATGCCCATTTTAAATTGGAAAACAGCAGTTAAAGAAATGCAGTTGATGACGGGAAATTGGAATCTTAAATTTAAACCTTGCAAGAGAATTATTTTAAATTGCAACATAACATCAAACAAGATTACAATTCGTGGAGAATACAATTATAGCACAGACTTATATAATGTTAAGAGTGTCATGAAGAAAGGCCACAACGTTTTTGAAATAGAGCCCCAAGTTATATCTAGAGGGATCGCCATTGAATAGCTAAATTAAAGAATGTTGACAACCTCCTAAAAAAAATGTTGGTGATGGTTGGAGAGAGCAGGTATATTTGCCATTCTACATGAATTTGTTGAATGAAGATCCTACTGATGAAGCCCGGGATGTTGACTCAGATGATGACTCAGATGATGACTCAGATGATGACTCCCTGCAAGGTGTTTAAGTTTTTTATATTATTAGGGTATTTATTATTTTAATTTTGTTTTTCAAGCAGTGAGCCCTGTACTCCTTGCAATGTATTTAAGACTTTTTTTGCTAAGGAAATTTTTTTTCTACTTTTGTTTTTTAAATTTTGAAAATTCAACTTGTTTTAATAATTATTGACATTAAATGACCTTTTGACATTGTGTATCGATATTTTTAGTCTTGGAATAAAAACTGTCACTAAAATTCAAGTTTTTTGTATTGTTACAAAACACACCTTATCCTCCTTTGGTGTTTCCAAAATTGGCCTTCTCCAAGTTTAAAACTTAAATAAATGCTTTATTGTACAACGTAACTCAATGAACTTATATACGACATATTTAATATGAAAACTTGAATGTAAAACTAAATCCACTTCTCAGTATAAGATAAAACACATGCAAACAGTTTTTCCTGATTTCTGAAAGATTTGAGAAAATGGAGAAGACACGTTTTGGAACTACTCGACTCAATTGTTTAAATTTAATGTTTTACTCTTGACAGCAGTACTGGTATAGTTTGTATATTAATATTAACCTTAAATACTATTCCAGTAATTAATAAAATTTTAAGATTTTTTACTAATGACAAGCCGCTGTAATTATTAATTTTAAATGTGAGGAATGCCAGGCCTCCACCGTGGTTTGGATCCCACGTTAAACTGTAGGTCCTCCATTTCATCTCACAATCAACCTACCATTACACATTAGCGTAAGTGCGTATAACCCGAACGGGTAGTAAGACGCGGTGCTAATAATAGTAATATTAATTTTAAAATTGCTAATATTAAGCTCAAGAAACAAAAAAACTACTCACACAAGTAGTAAACTACTATCATTGTTGATTTACTAATTAACAATTAAGTAGTTTTCTTTTCACTACAGACAACTCAATAGTAATTCTAAAATACGGTCCTAGGTTTCCCGTGGCTCATTTTCAATTGTGGAACCCAGTTTACTGGAAGATTAGTACGGGTATCCTCTGGGCTGCTGTACAGTGTGTACTAATCGTTCATACTCTCCGTGGATGTTCCCTGGTGAGTTTGTGGAACCCAGTTTACTGGAAGATTAGTACGGGTATCCTCTGGGCTGCTGTACAGTGTGTACTAATCGTTCATACTCTCCGTGGATGTTCCCGGGTGAGTTTGTGGAACCCAGTTTACTGGAAGATTAGTACGGGTATCCTCTGGGCTGCTGTACAGTGTGTACTAATCGTTCATACTCTCCGTGGATGTTCCCTGGTGAGTTTGTGGAACCCAGTTTACTGGAAGATTAGTACGGGTATCCTCTGGGCTGCTGTACAGTGTGTACTAATCGTTCATACTCTCCGTGGATGTTCCCTGGTGAGTTTGTGGAACCCAGTTTACTGGAAGATTAGTACGGGTATCCTCTGGGCTGCTGTACAGTGTGTACTAATCGTTCATACTCTCCGTGGATGTTCCCGGGTGAGTTTGTGGAACCCAGTTTACTGGAAGATTAGTACGGGTATCCTCTGGGCTGCTGTACAGTGTGTACTAATCGTTCATACTCTCCGTGGATGTTCCCTGGTGAGTTTGTGGAACCCAGTTTACTGGAAGATTAGTACGGGTATCCTCTGGGCTGCTGTACAGTGTGTACTAATCGTTCATACTCTCCGTGGATGTTCCCGGGTGAGTTTGTGGAACCATCCAGGAATTGAACAAAGACCTCTAGTTTCTTAGCTATGTGCACTTACCACTAAGCCACGGAGCCTGTTACCAGATTCAAATACTGGGTTCAGGACCGTACCCAACATTTTTTTTTAGAGGGAGGGAGGTTAGGCTTCCAAAAACAAAGACAAAAACAATAGAAGCAAATAAAAACGCTATATTTTTAGTAACCAAATTATTTTAGCGAATAAAAAGTTTTCAAGCCATTTTTAAGTAGTACCTTTTAAAACAAAGCATACTTTATGAAACAAAATCAAATCTTATGTATTTTTAAATAGCAAACTCGTTAATGACTTGTTCAGTTGTCAATTTAAAGACATCAGAGCTCACCTGGTGAGACGTTTCCTAAGGTCTGTTTCGAGTCTTCTCAAAGCTGAGAATGTTCTCTCAACAGTGCACATTGTTACTGGTGACACAAAAATGTTCGGGTAGAGTTCTTTATTGCACTCACTAAGAGCTTCAATGCCGGCACAAGATGGCTGACCCGATTCATCTTTTCTCCCCCAATAAACTCTTCCCATCTCAAATTCAATTGGCAAGAGATCCAAGCTACCTTTGCTTTTGTATATCTCCTAAATTTTTTAGATTAAATGACTTTTCCTAGCAAATGGATGGCATCAAGTCGTATAATCTGGAGAGTATTTTATTACGGAAAAATACAGTAACTGGAAAGTATTGTTTAGGATTATCAGTTCCGATGTTATTGCGATATCTCTGGAGAAATTCTATTCGTGGCGTACGAATTTCTCCATGAACATCGGCCAGTAATGATTTGGCCGTTTTGAAAGTATTTGAAAACTTCACTGGTGGTTAAAATATTTTCAAAATGTAAAATAACATTCTTGACATGATCAACTGCTGATTTTAAATCACAAAGAGGAGATTGAAGGAATTTACATAGTGTCAACGTAGAAGAAAACACCTTTTTCAACAAGCAAAGACTTATAACTGACTCACTTGCAATCATTGACTTCAAACAGGAGGAAGCTGTAGATGAGGCTTCAGTATCTTGATCATTACTTAAATCTTCTAAGGTTTCTATGTTGTCCTTAAATATGTTCTTGAATTTCAAAAGGCTGTAATGATTTTCTACCCATCTTATCTCACACATCACCGTCAGTTTCTTGCATTTAGAATCGGGAAAACTGGATTTGAAATGTGCTTGTAATTTGTTTGTCCTTTTGGGGGATGATATTAGAAAAGTTGCAGTAGACTTTACAGTTCTAGTGAAGTTTCTGATGTTTGCTAGAGCACAACAACTACATAAAGCTAGATTTAAGGAATGCAAACTGTAATGAACTTTGTTTGAATAATGGCTGAGCTCCTTTGAATGATCCTTTCATTACAGAAGCACTATCATAACCTTGTACAATCATGTTATTACAGTCAATACCAAAATTACGAAGAGAAGTATTAATAGTATGTGCCAGACCATGGGCAGTTGTATTTTCAACTTGGACAAAACAAAGACAATCTTATTTGGTTACGAAGAAATGTTGGTGTATCTCACACAAAGAGATAACTGTTCATGTCCAGATATGTTTATTTGTTTTTCTATACCTAGGTTAAGCTAACTACCCATTTTAAAGGACTTCCTTCAAATGTGATAGTTAGAGGTTATTGGGATGTAATTGTGATCTTGATTATTTCTCAATATAATATGATAAATAGAATTAAATATTGTTTATATCAGATGAATTAATTTAAATGCTCTACAATCAAACAATTATTTTTAAATGTTGTTCCAAATTATAGTAGTTACACTATTTGAGTAGGAGCTAGGATTGTGTCATGCCTATTTTACTCAAGATATTTATAATGGGTAATTTTGAAGGTATAACTGTTCACATAACTAACTAATAGGGAATTCGAAATGTTCAATTTATCATTATTATTATTATTATTATTATCCATTCAGTTATTTTAATGCTAAGCTTAATTTTCCCCAACATTTAGGCCTACTATTCTATGTCATCAATGTAGAGAATAGTTTTTATACTACCATTGTTTGTCGCCACCTGGTTCTGCAAGTCCACCAACGTAGTGAACAGATGTTTGGAAGAGGGACCCACAACACGACGCCATTCCTGCCACGCCCACAAGAGCTCAGCAGGGTCACGTGACCTCTTCATGAGTCTTTCAAGGTCTGGTTCACCACTGTAGCAAGGTTCACCATGACGACGACATACTCGGGACGTGGTGTAGATGTTCAACAACTTCCCAGAAACTAGGGTCATGTCTCTGTATACAACAAAACATGAACTTTGACAAGGTCCCACATCTAGTGTAGATATACTTACTATACAGACAGTGAAGGGAGCGAATTACACATAACATAAACACCAGCACGAACCAGTCCCTAGGAGTGTCCGAGGGAGGTATTACACACGAACCAGTCCCTAGGAGTGTCCGAGGGAGACAGTACACACGAACCAGTCCCTAGGAGTGTCCGAGGGAGGTATTACACACGAACCAGTCCCTAGGAGTGTCCCAGGGAGGTATTACACACGAACCAGTCCCTAGGAGTGTCCCAGGGAGGTATTACACACGAACCAGTCCCTAGGAGTGTCCGAGGGAGGTATTACACACGAACCAGTCCCTAGGAGTGTCCGAGGGAGGTATTACACACGCACAGTTGGAGAACACAATTACGCCCTCCGGGAGCTTGGTATCCTGTATTATGTGGCTGAGCCGGGAAATCTACGAGTAGACTAGAAACACTCACAACCCATATAGAGCTAAACAGTAAGACGTAGAATGACCCCCCACAAGCAAGGAGTGACCTTAGAAAATGAATTAAAAAACCTTAAAAGGAAGCTTTCAGTTAAAATATTACTTCTTATAGCATGAGGAGGGAAAGGGCGTGATACTAAACTAAAGAATTAAAAATAAGTGTGAAGATATTGGCAGTGTGACTCGATACCGGCCGAGCCAAAGAGGAAGGTTCCGCCAACAAACGCTCGTGGGGAGGTCTGTCGGTTAAAATAAATACTTGCGTCCTCCTACCATTTATTCAAAATTGTACCACTTCAATTGTTAAAATAATAGCTCTGGTGACTGGGTCCATACCCCGTAGCTTAGCATACAAATTAGTTTAACTTAGTGACATTTAGCCTACATTCAGCCAAATATAAACTACACACTTCTGCCGTGACTTGGAGTTGTATATTAAAACGTAATTACATATTTCAATTAATTGTCTGTATTCGTTTTTATTCCACCCTTAGAAGCATCAACGGGTATAAAAATAAGTTCTATATTTTTCTGAAGGCATTATTAGAATAAACTTATCGGATTATTACCCTCTAAACGCTTAAAAATAGTTTATAAAGCAATATTGTTGATCAGGGTAGCTACCCCTATTTCAACCCCTTAATCACAAAACATCGTAATAAAACATGTTTATTTTTCCTAATTATGTTATAAGGAACACCTGTGCCCTCTAGTTTGGTGAGGAGTGTGAGAATTAGTGGTGAGTGGTGAGTCAGTCAGGGCTTTCGCTTTTACATAGAGAAAGATATAACTTTACCGTACTATATATAATTTAGAGAAATCCTGGAAGCAAAAGAAATCACTAAAGCGATGCTAGCAAAGCATGACAATCTTTTATGAGCTATTTCCAAATTTAAATGGCAACGGTTTGTGGAAAAATTTGTATCAAAATGTAAAGAAATATAAACTTAAATGTTGGTTTTAGCAATAATTTTGACTTAATTTTTATGTTCCAACAACTGCACTAATCTTTATAAAACAGTAGAATTATTTTATAATAAGGGAGGGGCAGGGGTGGATTTGTGACTCTGCCACCCATAGGCACTAGATAATTTCCCCCCTTCTAAATCGTGGTCTCCCCTCAACCTTCACTCCCGTGGGGCTAGCGTTGTTTCCCGGCCACAGCGCTCCAACAAGCCACCTCGGTGAGCAAGTCGCAAAGTAACAATAAATAGAGCTAATCACCAGGGACCTTTAATGATCAGAACTCAGTTTTACAACAAACCCCTCTCTCATGAACTAGTATATTTATGTGTAACGGGAATAAACAGTCTGATAGGATCCTGACATAAACAAAACGTGAAATGTAACAAAAATAGGCCAACGGCTCGTTTATTAGAATAAGATATAACAATGAAAAGTATGAGATAAAATATAGTAAACTAGCAATAGGCTTAATATAAGCTGTCTCTGATTCAGAATAAAGAATGACTCACGCATTCTAAGATATATAAAATAATAAAGCTAAATAATGTAGCCTGGCTCAGGCACCGCCACTGAATAATGCAAATTGATAGAAATAAGCTAAACATGTAATGGAAAATTAAATATTGCTACCCCCATAAAAATATATATACATATCTAATATAATGTAGCTTTCTAACCATTCCCTCATAGTTAATCTAATATATACAAAATCGACAAAAACATATTAATGGATTACCTCCCTATACTTCCAACTCGACGTATAGAAATTAGCCTGCTAACTTCAGTTTAAAGACAATTTTAGCAGCCCTGATAGATGGGCAATCTAACTCTCGACCTATGAGGTCACCAATACACTTAATTACATTATAGTTAATTTATAGCAGCAAAATTAGTTTAAAGGAGAAGTCCGTTAACGACAACAATTTCAACAAACGACTAACACTGAAAATAATCTATATATGTATGCATGTTCGAAAGAAAATATTAGCAGCAAAATAAACAAACACCTCAAAGATCCAAACATAATGGCTACATAATAACGGTATAATAAACCCTAGCCTCTATCGTAAATAACTTAAGCTATGTATAAATCCCCATCTTTACAATGACTTACATCCTATTGAGTCCTTGTGACTTAAATGGCATCAAAGAGTGCATAACATTGTTGGGCACACGCTTATATTCAGTTTGTTTCAGTGGGAGGAAAAAGGGTGGTAAGAATGACCTAATGATGAAGTCACTACTGTCCAATCACTTCATAGATGTCTTCCTCGGCGCCTGCGCACAACGCCGTAGAGTCTAAGAATGAAAGGGGGTGGGGGTGACGAGCACACGGAGACTTGGAGGTCCACTTACGTTCATCAGAACGCGCATGCGTGTTAAACACATTTTAGCTTCAGGCGTGGACGAAACAATTGCATGTAACGCCAGTCGTCCAGATCGAGTTCTTGTTGTGATAGCGAACAACGTTGTTCCGTGGCGTGTTTACCGGCTTCGTACGAAACCCCAGCTTGGCAGTAGAACAGGGTGAGAGAAAATGTTGTGCTTGGTGATGGTCTAGTTTCTAGCCATGGTACATCCCCTACCACCTATCATGCACCAACACACACCGTATATTTAAGTGATAATGTAACAAAGTTCCTTTCACCTTATGTAATATTCTTGTTATTAGTATAATTAATCTTTGTTGGTAGGCCTGAGCTATTTGGTTGAGAAGAGTGCATTTACTGCTCCTAGCGGACAGTTAAGAACTAGCTTACTTTAAACCTTTTATTAAAATTAAATATTCCTTTTTAATATCAATTTGTAAGCTCTGCACGGTCCATAACGCTATTTCTAACATTTTTTTAAA
>CABFOW010004573.1:4067-21792 GCA_902141385.1 Timema californicum | reverse complement strand
TGACCCGCTAATTTCAAAAATCTTATTTTATACATCTGGAGGGGCCTCATTAAAGCCCGCTAAAATGCTAGGAAGAAGTGAAAAAGCCGCGGAAAGAAAGAGGTAGACGCCATAAAATTGCGAAGGAAGATGGTGTGTTTGGATTTTTGCTCGAGAGCCAAAATGGGATTTAAGTGGTAAATTACGCTGGAGCAATATTAATCGCGGCCTAGAGGAAGAAGGGACGGCGAGTCCTTCTGAAGAAACGTTAGCGGACTTCCAGGACGGCTACCCCGTGATTTATAGAATTTACCTGAAGAACCAGGACGCCCGAGTACCCCGAGAATCTGCACTACCCCAAACGAGTGCATAGATATCCTTGGATTTATTACAGTGGTCGCGTGCTCCGGACCGTGCAAGGCCCCAGTTTTTTTTCGTTTCTCCTTCTGTTTATTTTCTTCTTTTATTACATTTTCTTGTTTTTATCTGATTGTAAATATTTTATTATTATTATTTTGCTTACCATAGTCTAGAATACCATTTTATTAGTTTTTTTAGTTATAACATTCCCCTAAGATAATTAACATTATAATTTACCATGACGTCTGGCAGGTAGGGTACTAAATGATTTTTTTTTCTTTTTTTTCTCAAATTAAAAGCTTAAGTTTTAACTTCCCAAAGATTAACCCCGAGATTTTTTTATTTCATATCTCTACATATAATAGCTTCGCAAAAAAAAACCTCCATCCTTCACACGGGGGACGTAGAGATCCCGTGGCTCACCTTTTAGCCACTAACCTGGACGGGCCGTGGAGAACTGCAGCATCTGGATGGTGAGTGCAGAAAGGGAAGGGGACTTTCAAGGTGCAGACTGATGAAGATAGTTCCTTGCTCAGTTTGCCCAGAGGACACCCCGTAGATAAATTTTATTTCTATTTAATTTTTCCCTTTTTTTTGTTTTATTCTTGTTTGTCTAAACAGTTGGCTGATTTTATTTAGTCAGACAGTAATTTTTATTACAATAACTGTGCAGTAACAAATAACAATTTCTCATATTATTTGATTATTTACTAAAGGGAGTTTTCGAACGTGAAAATAATCCAAGCAAAGACTTAAAAAATTAGAATAAATACTCATATAATTACTAGCACAACACACAAATTCAATAATTTGTCATGATGTAATTTAACAGTATACAGTTTTCATTAATAGATTGTAGAACATGTTACGACAAATAAAATATGATCATGTATCCAATAAGAAAATAGAGTATAATATATTTCGCCTTGATTTCTACTGAGCGAACTTGCCGAAGATGCAAACAAATCAATTTTCCCCAAAAAGTGACCCTCATCGATTGCTATTATATCCTCTGTCATGTTGGTACAGAGCTAAATTTTTTACTCTTCTCAGTCACAAATGGCAATCGAAGCTTGTGAGCATTCAGAGACAACATTTTGCTAAATCACCTGTGGTTCTTCTTTTCGTATAAACTGACACAACTCAAGAGGACTTAGTTTATTCTCGGACTTAGTGTTTGTTTAAAGATGAACCTCTAAGTGCACTAACTCTGCAAATCGTGTACACTTAATATTCTCAGGAAATAGAGGTCATATGCAAAAGTCTCCTGCTTTCCTCGGCTGATTAAGTAACAATTTCTCAAGTTGAGTCACATCCCTAAGCTCTTCCGTTATTTTGACATACCCCTGTCATCTTCTTCTCTTCAACTGTGACTATGAATTATCTGTTATGACAGGGTTAGGGTCACTTTTCACTTATAGTTTAAGGTAGAGTTTGTGATGGACGTGTGGATATCACACGTGACTCAGTCGTGCCTTTATGCTGCAAGTATCACAAATATTTTGTATGTTCCAAGTGAATGTAGTTGGAATAAATACATTCTTTACAATTAACTATGTCTAAAAGGCAAAGCTTGGGGATTCCCGGAAATCAACAATAACCCAATAACATTAAATGGATTGAAAAATGAAACCTGTGCATCCACAAGAGAGTACCTGGTGATAGCCACACGTCCATTACAAATCCTACCTTAAACTATGAGTGAAGAGTGACCCTAGACATGGGATAACACCTGGATAGCTCAGATATAGCTGTACTCTACCAGGTTTGTGTCACTTTGGCTCTGTTGTATAGAAGGAACATGTACTCTATGTTGTATAGAAGGAACATGTACTATACCAGGTTTGTGGTTATATCACCATGTTGTAGAGGAGGAACATGTACTATACCTGGACTGGTGGGGCAAGTAGATGGGTCCCCTGCACAGGAGGTACAGCTGCCGTCTCTCAGATCTGGTAACCAGAGGCCACAAATAGCCCGCTTCTTGACAGCGCTGGTTCCTCCAAGCACTCCGTAGCTCTCCTAGCTCGGAGGCGGTGTCCGAGGCCTCCATTCCCTCCTCAGTGGACAGTCGCCAGGTCAAAATGGCAGCAGCCGAGTTCAGTTTCCTTAGTTCAGAGTTCATGGCGGAGAACCAGTGCTTCACCTGTGACCTGTCTGCACCTGAAAATAGCATGTATGGTTGTAGTTTGCTTGGAGAATAACTTACTCACATATTGTACCCATGAATAGACGAAAATAGTCAAAGGGTCGTAATGATATCGTGAGGCCTCTCAACTCCTGAATTCGTTTAATGTGTCTAATACCCGTTCCCCTGCTTTTCCAGTATTGCTCCAACGTGTTCCCTCTTCTTTATATCTGAAGACATCAGTTTTACATGTGTAAATATTGGTAGTTGAATACCACACACACACACACACACAGTATGGTGAAAGACTCCTCCAACATGAGAAGTCTAGGAGTTAAAGAATCTATTGCTGACAGTCTTCCTGCTGATGGAACAGTTTCGATTCCTCCTCCATCCCCTGTCTTCTACTTCTTTCAATGTTGGCGTACATAGCTTGATCTTTGTATGAACTTGGGATCAATGAGTCTATTTGCCCCCTGGCAATACACTGAGCGTGTATATGCTCACTCTCATGTTTCGCATCCATCCTATTGAAGCAATACTGTTATAAGTACCCTATGACCCACCAGGAGCTTCAATGTCGATGATCTTCCTTGAGCCTGCATCGTAATATTCTCTTGGATCTAGTGTCAGATTCTCTAATCGATCCACTACCTGATTTATACTTATAGAGACCATATCTGAATTTCTATATGGTCGACATGTCTTACCATAAAATGTAATCATACGAGTATTAATAAGATAAGATGAAGGTATAAAATCCGCAATGGTATCGTCGCTTATCGATCTCGTGATCTTTACTCAAGACTAGAATATCGTACTTGTTTTTTCCCAGTATAAATAGCGCGGCTCCTTGAACTTTTAGAGTGTCCTATGTATGTTGAAATGATAGTTTCAAGTTTGTATTGTCCACCCTGATAAGGAAGTGCCGGTTACTGTTATCCCTCAGCATCTGTAAGGATCCTAGAATATGTTCAAAATAGATAGAAACAGTATGTAGCTACAGGTTAAACCATGTGGAAGTAAGTCTATATGTTATACTGTTTATCGCAAGAATTATCGTCTCCTCGTTGTCAGAAAAGGGAAATAACCAACTCATTCGATGAGTTTGTGGACTTGAGATAAACGTTAATACTTGGGATGGTACCAGTAGCGGATTTAGGCTTAGGCCTGTGAGGCCCGGGCCTAGGGCGGCAAATTTTGAGGGGTGCCAAAATTTTTAAGATGACTAAAATTAAAAATCGATTGGGTTTTCTGTAAACTGTAAGACCAAATTTTAAAGTTTATTTTATTGCGCTCTTACTATCGAAACATAGTACCATTTTGAGAGTAGAATTTCTTTGTTAAAATAATTAATCAGCTATGTATGTATATATATATATATATATATATATATATAGTTACAAAAACAAAGGGCGCCATATCGTCTCGGGCCTAGGGCGTCCTCAAACCTAAATCCGCTACTGGCTGGTACGATGACTTAGAGGGGACGTACTTACACGTTCTTGAGTCATAATCCGTTTGGTTCCTCAATCAGACTGATCAGGGCATTCTTCCCGCGATTTAAAGGTCTGTAAATAATTTAGGGAATATTATCTGGTAACGACGTACTGTGTCTCTGAGGTGAACATTTAGCTTCTTATGATCGCTATCGTGCGCAGATAACGAATCTGTTGGTTTCATGTGTAACACCACCCTTATTCTCCCGAGAATAAAGGCGGGTACACAAGATTTTCATTTAAATATAAAATACCAAGAACAAATAAACAATAATTACAGAGGAGCCGATAGGACCGTCATATGACAAATAGGCCGTACTCCGGCATATAGGTTATTCTGCTTCCATGAACCCACTTTACAAATATTATTTAGAGGACTCAAAATTTAGCCAAAATCAGGGTAGAGTACAGGAAGTATTTCATTCAATTAGATCCTATATCGGAATACTATAAGAGAAGCTAAGCATTAACATAAGATTTTAAATAATTTATTTTGATAAACAGTTGATAAATGATATTAAAATAAAAAAAGGTTAATATTAAGCAATAAGACACATTTATAAAAATGAACATATGTGTATATTAGAAAAACAATGCCAATTGTTTATTTTTAACAATCCCCCCAATTAGAAGGAAGAATATAAATATGTATATATATAATATATTTGAAATATAACAACAATGGGTCTCACTAATCACCCAAAACTAACTATAAATATATAGTAATTATTGAAAAGTAATACCGATGGATCTGCACAATCACCCTGATTTGAATACTAATATCAATACATACGTATAGCAGTAAACATTAACAACAGGCCTCAGCGACCATCCTCAATAGCATTAAAGCTTGCTCATACTAAATACAGTAATAGTCTTTTCTCGTCAACATAGATACACGTTAGCGCAATACAACATATTACAAAAGGGGAAAAGCCAACAAATTAAAGAGTAATAACCTAATTTACAGCCAGAGGGGCTCTAAATTTTCTATTTTACCTAAATCTAACATTTACAAAACCTCGACATCTTATGCCTTACCGGGTATGAAGTATAACAGACCATACAAAAACTGGCGAACATTTGATTGTAGCAACATTTGCCGGACGGGCTATAATATATATATATATATATATATATATATAATAAATTCAACAAACTGAATAACGTCTCACATTATGTGCAATAATAGTCCTACTCAAAACTCAAAACTCCAAAAGGAAATATCACAACCATTTCCCTGATATTAGGCCGAGAAAACGCAGCTAACACGCGAGTTCAAAAAAGGGGACTTCGCTTTTATATTGCCAACGTAACAAACTTGCTAACATAATTTACCATAATTAATCCAACCTATGACAAAATCAAGGTCATATACACTACTATCCCTAACCATGATTATATAATTTAAATAAAATAACAATATTAACGGCTGAAAAGGAATTTTGAGAGTATAAAAGCCAAAAGGTAATTGATACGTTATGAACATCCTTGACACCAAGATGTGCCCAAGGACGGTATCCAGACAAGAGTGGTTACCATACGAACAGCACAGGTATATATATATATATATGAAAGCTCTAGCTCTGAGAGGGGGGAGAGAGGGGTTAGCACAAACAAAGGAGAGGGATGGGTGGTAATACAACGGCTAGAAGCTTCTACAATCTCGGTGAACCACCGAGAACAACACTTTATCAATAGGTCTCCCTCTCGAACCACAACGTCACAGAGCTCCCAGCATGCCTCGGGTGAGGTCACAGTTCAGTCTGTTGCACTTCTCAACGTCACAGAGTTCCCAGCATGTCTCGGGTGAGGTCACAGTTCAGTCTGTTGCACTTCTCAACGTCACAGAGCTCCCAGCATGTCTCGGGTGAGGTCAGAGTTCAGTCTGTTGCACTTCTCAACGTCACAGAGCTCCCAGCATGCCTCGGGTGAGGTCAGAGTTCAGTCTGTTGCACTTCTCAACGTCACAGAGCTCCCAGCATGCCTCGGGTGAGGTCACAGTTCAGTCTGTTGCACTTCTCACACAGTATGTGCGGAACTTTCATCGTGGTATGACGTGCTCGTGGGGGGGAATCGACTGGGGTAGGCACAGCAAGCAAAATGGGGCTTAGGTGAGTTGACTCCACCCTATGTAGGCGTAGGTGAAATTATATTGTCCATTTTTTGATTGCTTTTGCGTTATATCTTGTAGCTTTTATACGATAAACGCTACACATGAAAAGCATGTCCAGAAGTATGACTATATTATGTACACGTCTGTGTAACCGCCAATTAAACGTGTCATGAAGCTAAGAAAGTAAAATGAACTACTAAATAAGATCACTAAAATTACTTTTTGAAGTGAACATACCTGGATATCAGTACAACGTTTGAAATAAGGTGGCCCTACTGTTAATGAGTTAGACCAATCTTGTAAAGGTTGCCTACTCCAAGGTGAAAGATCTGTTGAGTCATCGTACTGCAGATCATTAGTTTAACTAGAAAGCCTATAAGCCGATTCAAAGTTTAATGCTAAAGCTACTGCTTGCACTGTAGTGAAAGCTTTGAAATCTAAAGTCAATAAGGGTGGTAGACTTACTTATACAAGGTCGTCATCGTCAAAGGCGAGTGAATAAACGACAACCGACTACTGGTCATGCGAAGCACAAGAAGAGAGAGCCCCTCTGACTGCAGCGCTAGTAACTGTTGGGGATAATGATGCAGGAATAACGAAAGCTGTACAAAACCCCAAGTCGAACACGAAACAATTGTGTGAGGTTCAGAGACATAATCGTACACTTTAGTCTATCGCTATTAGTAAAGGAATGTATTAGCGTCTGTTCTCAAACTAATTGAAAAGCTACCTTGACGTCCCCCTACTGAAACAAATCTGTATATGTAGGATAAAGATTTAAATATACTCTACTTAAGAGGAGTTTTCGTGAGAGTGGTTAAATTATATTTAAAAAAATTATATTTCACAAACTTTACTTGTTATTTTCCGTTTACGATTTTGTTGTCGAACACGTTGTTTGCAATGTATTAATTTGTCGGTCAATTGGTTCATTGAATCCATCTCGATTTATGTATACCAGCAGGTCCTCTCATGTTGAACAGTTGTATATCTTATCACGTGGTCCTAAACATGTCGATCAATTGACACACTCAAGCTTTGAAATATTTTTATTTATTTGGTAAACCAGATGGCTGTCGATCACTTTGTTTTCGTATTCACGTGGCATTCCAACATTCTTACAGCTTGTCGGCCAGTTTGTCATGACCTCTGTTAACTATTATAATTATAAAGAAAAGTAATACTTTTTTTACAATGAATAAATAACTCTAAAACTTGTTCTGGTACCAACATAGTCTCTAAGGCGTCACTCTCGTCGTAGACCAGACCATTGTGACAGAGAGATTGGGGTTCGATTACGATCGGGTGTACTGAGGGTAGTTTTATTGTAAATTGTTTCCCACTCTACGCAAATCCGAGTGCACTTCCTCTAAATTCAGCTTTCATAATTCCTAACTAATTAGTGTAATTAGTACATATAAGTATATCACGAATGGGTAGTAAGACGCGGTGCTAAAAGAATAATAAAAGAGCCCTTGAACTTTTATCAATCAAATTATTTCATTAAACTGCTTAGTAATACCGGTACTTATTTTCTTCTTCTAAAATCACATTTTATAAATATGGGCTTAGTAGTATTCTGTACAACAAATACTTTGTGACACGTGTAATAAGTTCATTATTTAAAATTATTAATATTGTATGAATCTTAGTAGTCAGGATTCAAACTCAAGCCACAACTCCCGGGTGAGCCATGTAGTGACATTTATTTTCTATCAGTGAAGTTTCTTAGCGGAAAAAAGAGGTAGTGCTATGACAACAATGTTGTGAACAAAGAGAGGTAGTGCTGTGACAACACTGTTGTGAACAAAGGGCAAGCATTCTCGCCTTACTTTCCAGCCCATCCCTCCCCCTGCCCCCNAAATGGTGATTCAAAACACAACACCCCCCTTTACCTTCAACCATGTTAAAAATTCCCTGTCAAAATGCTATAGCCAATCCATTCTAGGAGAAGCTTGCTGGTCGAATCACTTTAAGCCTGGCCTAACCTCAACACGTCCTGTTTCGACGAGTGGGGCAAATCTGCCGTGGTGTGCCAATAGCTGGTGTTCCGGTCGACCTGGTCTCGAGTGTCTGATGGAACAACATTCTTGTCGTGGGCTTGGACTTACGATTGACGTCAGAGATAAACTTGTAATTTTTGTTGACATATGAGTATTGCCAAAGATAACTTTTTCTTAAAAAATCTATTATTTTAGTGTCGCCCCTCAGGCGTTTGTTTCTTTGATTCGTTTGTAAATATTTTATAATTGCTCTTCTGGCACAACTAAGTTTTGTTGAGGTGCATTTAAATTTAATTTAAAATCATTAAAATTCACTCTTTTGTTTTCTGCTATTTATGTAACGTTAATTTTGCTGTTTGTCTTAAATTTAACTTTAAATTTTGCAAAGTATTTTAATATGAATATTAATTCGGTAACTGTTGTTGGTTGTCATTTAGGCCGAGATTTACCAAAAGATTTTGATGATGTCGTTTCAAGTAGTCCCGCGAGAGATTCGACTCACGGTCTGAAGCTGAACTCTAGCGTTTGTTTAGAATGTAATGTTGTAACATAACCTTTTCAGTTAATATGTAAATCTTTAACTTTTGCAGCTCAGACACTTTCTTAATAGTAGGAGCTTATAAAGCTATACATTGTTCATAATTATGTGTAAAGATCATTATTTGTTTTCCATTACTATTTAAAGTAAACTTGGTCTATTCGACTCTGCCTGTTATTCTTTTGTTTCTAGTTGTAACACAACGTTCAATTCCACACTGAAAATTGACCAACGTAATAATAAATTCTACTGTGGAGGAAAATATTAAATCGTTCCTTCAGATACTTATGACCTAGAAGCATTGAATTGATACTTGAGTAGAGAAAACTCGCCATTATCGGTGTTTCTGCCACATCAATTGTAATAATAACCCAAGTGACCAGATACGTTCGCATCTCTTCTAGGTTTCGAACCTGTCGTTCTTCCTGGTGGTAAAACACACTTTTCTACAAATACTGTGAACATTCTGCATGTGAATGTGATCACTGATCAGAGTTGAATGCAATCTCGCTAGTGGATCTTACCTCAATGGAGAACTGAGTCATACTATGCACGAGCTTATCTTGAAAAACCTTCATCGCTATAAGATAGTGGATGTACAGAATAATATTATTTATTTTTCTGTAACAATACGAGTCATAGATTCTATCTCGGCAAAACTTGTCAATGAATGAGGAGATAGCATCAACTTTAGAGCTGAGATGATATCACTACATCTGCATTTGAAATGAGTTGGAGATGGGACTCGTACTGGATAAACGACGATGACACCCTCTTCTTCAAAACATTGAACGAAGGTCAGTTAAAGCATTAATACTTGCTAAAAAAATGCTCTATTTACGGATTACTCACTACAAAAATAATGAAATATTCTGTCGATATACTAAACATCAGAGACCCTGCTGCCTTAAATACCGCATTAAACAGTTTCCAATATCATTCATATGGTTTGTATTTTCCAGGATCGTTAGCTAACGGAAACGAGCTTAGGATATCTGTCCAGCAAGAAAGTCTGTACACTTTATCACATCGTTCTCTCCTACACATCTAAGGACGGCTCTTACTGAATAATGGAGCTGTAAGAAGTATTTATAAAATCGTCAATAGGGGTATACTTAATCTCTTCTCAATAATCGCCTACGAGATCAATGGGGTGGAGATTGATCAATCAAGAGATGTAGATATTTCAACTCTGCTCAAGAACTATCTATTGATATGGAAAGGAGAAGAAACCTATCTATGAAACGCAAGTTGAGACATGAAGGAACACGTGCAAATGCTACAATGAGTATCCTTGGAGTAAGTAAGCATTCCCTTACCTCTAGTTCTAGGATACTTTGAATATTATTCTCGAGTTCTAATCAATGCTAAACAAGAACTCATGCTTCTCTGTTAAATAACGGAAAATAATATATTAACTGACAAACAATAAGACGAAGCAAGAATACCAGATACCTGGGAGTGATGCTGGATGAGAGGCACGACTTTATGATTCAGGTAGATAACGCATGTGGAAAGGCTTTGAAAGCTATGAATAAGGACAGATTTAAACTGTCTATGAGGCTGATCAGATTGTATAACCAGGCTATGTTGGTCTCCATTGTGGCTTATGGAGCCAGCATGTAGGCCCATTGGCTCAGATCGGTAAGAATCAGAAGAAAATAAGAAGCCTTCAGAGAAGTGTACTTTTGAGGCTATCTGGAACGTACAAGATTGTTGCCACATACACCTTGTGTGTAGCCTTGGGTATATGGCCCTTGGACATAGAGGTGAGGAGGATAATGGCGTAGTATTGGATAAAAAAGGGGAATATCTGGAGAAAGTTGCTAATCTCATGAGAGTAGGGATAGAAATGGGACTTCAGGTGGGGAAATATCTGTAAGAGGAGGGTCAAGATGAATGTAAGCGGAGACAAACAGGTAGAAGAACACATAAGATATTTCCAAGCGTTGCTGAATGGTTAGGAATGGAGTACTTGCAGCCCTCTCCAGGTTTGGTACATTTTATTACTGGGCATGGTCCATATAAGGCCGCTCTATTCTCTAGACGACTGACGGATACAGGGACTTGTGATTGTGGTAGGAGGCGACGCTGGAGTGTATTTAGATGTTGGAAGATAGAATGAACCTACAGATACCGTTTCAAACGAGCACGGTTTATCCCATACTGAGTGACGTGGACCGATGGAGTCTCTTTGATGCGATCACGGATAATGTGTCCAAATACGAAAGAGATAAGCACTTAACTGAAATGAAAAATAGAGGACAAAATAGACTGGTCAATTTAAGATAAGGGTACAAGACGTAGAGCGACAGTGACAAGACAGTAGACAGTGACGTTTCAACAGATATGGATGACACATAACGGTACGACTTGAATAAGTCAATAGGTGTGACAAAAACAAACTGTATTATCGGCTGGCTGGGTAGAATGTGGTGGGGATCTCCAGGCAAACCGTAGCCAGAGGGAAGGAACGCTCTCTGGATTCGAGTAGTGTGAACTGTTGATGAACTGGAGGGCGCCTTGATACGAGCTAGGGAGTACAATATAACAACATCTTCAGACGGGATAATCAACCCCTCACTCATAGGGTCCAGCCCACTTGTCAACAAATGTGTGATGCTAGGCTGAAGCTGTCGGAAAACTGGTTGGTCCACCGATCCATCGTATGGCTGCTCTCAGTTCAGAAAATAGTTGGGCGATAACAACTGAAAGACCCTGCAGTCAAATATAAGAAGGACTTGTATCCAGGGTAAGTTAGTATAAAGTATTATTATAAACCTTTAGGTTAAGCTAGTTGTAAGTCCATAGGTGGGGTATATTGTGGATAGTAAGTGGAGCAAAATCTTTGTTAGGGCGCCTCATCAGGTGGAGGGGGGGGATTCCCGCTCCCACTGGGGTTCTCTTTGATTTAGGGACTATTAGATTCAGAGTGTGGTGGGACACACAGCGGGGTGGGGTACCGGGGACGTAATATACCTGGGGTGGACCAACTAGTAAGCTAGGTATAGGAAAGTAGGACAAATAGGACTCTTAGACTTAAGTGTTTATTATAAATTTATTATTGTATTAAAAAAAAAGAACATAGCTAAAAGATGTAATGTTAATTCAACACGTAGATATTGGTCCTGAGCTACATGATAAGAATCGGGATAAATAGTTTAAATAAATACAAATATATGTCTTTGAGCTTCATTCAATTGGTTCTTGTTCACCTTAGCACTATTTACAGCTTTCGCTATATCAGCGGCTCCTCCCGCGGCTGCCCCTAAGGCAGCTATCAAAGATATTAAGGATTATAATCCTCCCTTCTTGCTTATCTTCCTTTTATTCTTACATTGTCGAGTGGTGCAAGACTTATTATACTTCTTTTGACTCCGTTCACCCTTTACTAAACCGGGTCCCATTTTCACTTGAGCCCTCATAGCGTTAGCTATAGTCCAAGCATCAGCCTTTTCACTTAGCTTTGAATCTGGTACCATTATCCGTTTCTAGGATTTCACAACGAGAAACCATTCAGCTTTATGCCTCCCTCCAAGATCTTTGACTTGAGAGTAGACAGTATCATTTTCTTTACAGGTTTGATCTAAAACATTAACACCAGGACCTCCAGGATATCAGACGTTTTTTAAGCTTAGTACCAGGATCATAGTATTGATAACCTGGTATATGAAATTCAAACGGAAGCTTATTAACAAGATTATTCAATAATCCACTACCCTTTTGACTCCTTCGCTTCACAATGTATAATGTTTGTTTGTTTGTTAGGTATTTCTTATTTCTTATTTGTAAACATACATATAAAAACATGAATAAAAACATGGGGAATCACAAAGGGATGGACATTAACTAATGTATAATGAAGAGGTTTAAATAGAGACGGATATTATATACCCTCGTCAGTCATCATGAGGCTTGTGAAACAAGAGCTTTGTTTAACTGTGAGAGATAACAGTCACGATGTAAGAAAAGCCCTACCTCAGAGACATGGGACTTTGTTACCAGATACTATTCGATGTATCATATGTGGACCTCCAAATTGTGGGAAAACTAATGCTATGATTAGTCTGCTGGAAGAACCCATTAGATTGAGATTTAGAAATGTATACGTCTTCTCCAATTCTTTGTACCAGCCCAAGTTCAACGCTTATATCATGTCCTATCGCTTGTGGAAAGGGTGGGATACTTTCCTTACTCTGAAACTTCAGAGATATCTCCGTCAACCGATACCAGACCTATCTCCGTTTTCATGTTCGATTATGTTGCATGTGATCAGCAGAATAATATACTGGCTTGTTTCAGTATGGGTAGACAAACAGCTAGAGATAATTGGGGTGATATACGTAGGGATCAATGGAGTTGATCTGAAAGAGTTTTCTACCTTAACAGAATATTAATTAAATGCTAATACTTAAATTCATCTTGGTCCATCCATCTAAGATGGCAGGGAAACGTGATTATTGTTTGTAATATATGTATAAGGATCAATAAGACGTGATGCCCTAAAGAGATTATTTAATTAAATATTGATTACTATTCTTAGTCCATTATTGGGCTAGAGGAGTCGATTGAACTATTGGGATGATCTGAACTAATCGATCGACCACTGCATGCAACATCACAAGCCGTACAAGATTATTTAATAAAGTGTTATTACTTTTTAGCTTTAGTGTATATGCCCATTATTCCAAGATGATGAGTATAAGTGATAAGTGTTTTAATGTATCCATAAGGCATTATGGAGCTGTTAGTCTTACGTGACTGTCGATTACATTTAATTAAAATAGATAATGTTAAACCAAACACATTCCATGATAAACATGGAACGACCGAAAGAAAAAAAAATTGACGAAAAATAGCGTGTGCGCGCTCTTGAGTACACTCGAAGGTAGGTCCCGACCAGCTTTCTTCGTTACTCCTATTCCAACTAGTAAGCTAGGTATAGGAAAGTAGGACAAATAGGACTCTTAGACTTAAGTGTTTATTATAAATTTATTATTGTATTTTTTTAAAAAGAACATAGCTAAAAGATGTAATGTTAATTCAACACGTAGATATAAGTCATGAGCTACATGATAAGAATCGGGATAAATAGTTTAAATAAATAAATAAAATTAGGGATCTTCTTTTAAGGATTACATTGATTTGTATTTTCACGACGATAATCAAAACCATTTTGACGTCATAACAACCGTGACAGTCGCATTTAAGTGCGGGTACTTTTTCCGTGATTGTCGTGTGCCTTTCACTAGTAAGAATGTACACCAATGTGAATCTACGTGCAAAAAGCGCTACGTTAAGGTGGTCTGCTTTGAAGGTCAATCTGTGGTATTTATATAATGTAGACTTTGTTCACTAGGCTTTGATAACCATAAACTTCCCAGTGTTTGCAGATGTCACGTGTCGGTTTGTGATGTCAAAAAGGTTTGTGAGGTATACGGGCAATTTTTCAGTTCGGAAAGATAAAATTATTCACACATGTTAAGAGACTTTTGGTAGAGTATGTGAGACATATCGTCCCTTGGTCATTTCTGCTATGTGTAGCAAGCCCCATCCAAGCCGTCACTGGAAAAGAGCAACTTCATGTTTGTATTTTATGATTTTTAATGCAGACAAGAAACTCTTCTTCAAGGTGCGGCTATCATGTATTTCGCGAACCTAACCTCTGTGTCGTGCAGACGTGTTGCAGGGCCTGCATTCATATTGATGTTAATGGCCATAATTGCACCGAATGTGGGGGTGATAGAACTCACATATTCAGAGATGATGCAATAATGGGCCAATTCTTTCTATTTTTCGAGCAAGCTAAAACAGCCAAATTTAAGAACATCAGTCTCCTAGCCCATAATTCTAAAGGCTGTAATGGAAATTTTATCATAAAATACATGATGAAGGTAAAATTTGGACTCCATAGCTCATAATGAAACGTGGAGAAATTATGTCCACGCGTTATGGCCCGATACACTTTATTGATTTGCTGAAATATCTCCCGATGTCGTTGTCCAAGGTGCCAAAGACATTCGATTCGGACGAGTACTTGGCCAAGGGACATTTCTCCCATTTTTTCGTTAAAATAAAACGCGGAGTATAGGGGTCCCTTTCCAACAAAGAAGGTGTAACATTACGATGTATAATGTTCCAATGGGACCACGCCCACTATGGACGTTAATGGATGTATCGCATCAATTCATACTACCCGCTCCAATAAATTCAATTAAATTTAGGATCCCTACAATAGTATTGTTCGCTGTTGTAGTTCTTGTAGGCTAAGAAGACATAATATAACCATGCTGGACAATATGTTTCACTACTCAATCCAAACCAATGTAATAAATATTCTGTCCAAGTACTTACCACATGAATCTGCTTGCAATAGAATCCTGCTAGGCTGGATGACTCACGGTAAACCAAGACCGGCAACCGGGGCAGGAAAGGCCGGTGTATCAAAAACGCGTCCCGGCACTCCGACTGTACTAGCGTGAAATGAACCAAGGACTATCTACATCGACTTGAAGACAACTATGTTTCCGACCTCTGGCGGATACTAGAGGAACCTCCTTCGAAACATCGGGTTATTGGAGATATTCACTAATATTCCAATGGAGCAAGAACAACTTTCAACAACATCGACATGGCCTACGTGGCTTTTTGCAGGCATCGTGACGTCACCGCGTGTGTTTATGTATCCCCATCATAACAATGAAATCCCTATATAATGGCTATGCAAGTATGCAATAGTGAACTATTCTACGATCAACGATCAACGACAGATCATTGTCATGGAGCTGGGCAATGGCTGGAGAAAGACTTGTAAAATGTATCAAAATCGTCGCTTAGACGAGTGGAGTTATGAACTCTAACTTCTTTATTATCTTTAATCTTCTTACATAAAATATTCTGTTTCAAAATTTACCATATTAATTATTTAATCGTCTATTTAAATTAAAATACTATATCTTAAAAATGTCGCCGCTCGGGCGCTGGACGTGTACTTTTGTATTTATTCTCGTAAATATTTTCAGTTACGTGCTAATTAGAAGTTGACATGTTAATATTTATTTGTTTGGAATTGTAGAGTATTCCCGTTTTTTTTAAGTAACTTTTCGTATTTGAATTTATGATTTGAATTAACGTAACGTGATGTAACTTTTTTGGAATTTGAATTAGGATAACTTTAATCTTTTGTAACGTAAGTTCCTTTTGAACAGCTTAAGTTTTGTTTATTTATTTTGGGAACTGTGTGTCCCATATTCTCTGTCAGATCGCGTAGTCCCGTGGGAGTTTGGCTTATGTCTGGTAGTCGAACCCTTACGTTTTGTAAACTCTGTAGTGTAGTCGTCAACATTTAAATTTTCTTTATATTTAAGATATTGTTTTTTGCGAATTACGAATCCTTTGGAACCATATCAAGGTGCCCATTAGGCCCTTATAATTTTTGTATCGCATATAAATAAATACGCTGTAGTATTGTCTCATATAGACTGGTCTATCAATATTGTGATGGATATCATGTTTCCTTTTGTTAAAATACTTGCGCAACTTGAATTTTGTAAAGTTGTTTACTTCGAGTATGATTTCCAACAGAACTCATTATGATATAATGAGACCATTTATTGTCATCTGCGCTATTGTCATTAATTGAATAAACTACTCTTTGTTGAATTTACATATTTTTACAATTTCCATTTTTCTTGTATGTTAATTTACATCCTCTCCCTTTTATTACCTTTTAATGGTTGGGGTAGTATTGAGACGTAGAGAGGGTATAACAAAGGACTACGGCATCGGTGAGATGTTGGTTGAGGGAAAAGAGAACTTTGAGAAGTGGTATGATGCGTTGGTCAAAGAAAATTATTCCTTGGATTTTAACTGTGAGTTAGAACTGTATTGTGTGAAATATGTAGAGATCCTACGGAAGACGTGCCTAAAATTTAAAGACATGCTAATGGAAAGAGAGGTGTGTACGATCGCAGGAGCAGCCATTTTGGTTTACCACTGGAGTCACCTTAAAGAGAATACCACTGGTATCATCCTTAACGGTGGCTACCGGTGTGCAGACCAACAGTCACACGTCTCCATACAATGTCTCTGCTGGGAGGCCCACCGACGTGGTGTCTGTATTTTATGCGGGCAACGGCGGAATATGTATTAGGGTGAAATGTAGACAGCGTTGTTAAAGCTGGAGATACTATCAACATCTTCCAGTTCTGGAGAGATCATTGGCACGGGTGCCCTCTTTGTTATCTTGACAGGACCACCACTATCAAAAACATTCGACGCGAGACCATGGAGACGCGCTATGAAGCGACCATAGCTTGTGTACAAAAATTTAAGAATGCCGGCTATACGGCCATAGAGATGCGGGAGTTTCTGTTTAATGCAATGAAACGCACATACAAGGACTTGAAACAATTTGTACTCCAGCAGGATGTGTACAGCATCAGTCCCAGGGACTCATTCTTTGGCGGGCGTACAAATTGTATCAATCTCTTCCATGAAGCAGACCTTTCTTGTGGAGAGATCAAATACTTGGATGTGTGTTCATTATATCCTTACGTTTGCAAATACAAAAAATATCCCATCGGTCACCCCAAAATTCACTTGGAAAAAAATTGTCCGTCTATAGAACGAGTAGAAGGCATAGCCAAAGTTACAGTGACGCCTCCGCGGGATTTATTCATGCCCATTTTGCCTACATGGATGCACGACAAGTTAATATGCATCTTGTGTAGGAAATGCGGGGAAGAGAAGGACCAAGAAGCATGGCAGCACAACGACAAAAAAGATTGCTAGTTGATTGACGAGATCCGGAAAGCCATAGAGAAAGGTTACGCCATTGAAGGTGTACACGATGTGTGGGAGTACAATGTATCTGTTTACGATCGTAAGACATGGTCTGGCGTATTATTTCATGGGTACATGGATACTTTTTGAAAATTTAACAAGAAGTCAGCGGATGGCTAGAGTGGTGTACCTCACAAGAGGAAAAGTTAACTTATATTCAAGATTATGAGGAAAGGGAAGGGGTAAAACTCGATTTCTGCTCTGTTTATAAAAACCCTGGTTTCCGTACTTTGGCTAAACTCTTTTTAAATTCGCTAT
>CABFOW010004572.1:22500-46090 GCA_902141385.1 Timema californicum | reverse complement strand
TTGTCACCAACCCCAGCCAGAAACTAACTTTTGACTAGAGTGGATTATTTAGTGGAGTGTTCATATTTTGTAAAATAATAAACTTTGATTAGTATTTTAGTTTAATACTAAGACCTAAGGAGGCAATTTCAAAATTATATTAAATATAACGTTGCTTGTGTTTGGTTTGGGTGTATTTTGATTTGTTAAAGTATTTACCACGTTTCACACCACAGGATTGTACTTTTTGAGTTTTAAAACTGTTTAGTCTCAAGCTTCTGATAGAAAAATAGCCTTTCTTTTTTTTTATAATTAACCAAGTGTATGTTTCATGTAATAAAATGTAATATGATTAAGGCCTAAGATGGAATTTTGTGTTTTGAGGGTTGGTACACATGGCTGTTGAAGCGGAAGGAACAGATTTTTTCTATGGGAGAGGGACTGGTGGCCAGTGGCGGGCTGTTGACGAAACGGACAAGCCACGCGGTAAAGCGCTCAGTTATTAAGTAATATTATTGCTTCATTTTGTGCATAAAGAAGATGTGTGGGGCGTTTCCCGAGATCGCCTAACTATCCGCTTCCTGATTCAGTTGAAGGAATTCTTGGAAGTTTCTGCCACGTGGGAACTTGTGGATTTCGTCTCAGGTTGAGTACATCCTACAAGGTACAAGTAGAGCAAGACTATTTTGTAGTTCCTGCCACGGTAGTACCGGCGAGTAGCCAATCCTCAAGGACTTTGATCCACTGAGATGCATCGGCTGAATTTGTTCCCGGACTGAAGTAGCTGGCTTTACCGACACTGATCTGAGTCCATCAGGGGCTAAGCCCTACTTCTTTACCGTCTTGGACTATGGAAATAATTATTCCAGCGAACAATATCTCACATTAGTGTCCAGAAAATAGTACTTGGTTACATTGTAAATAGAACCGCAGTGCCAACTTTTCAAGCGAACAGATGAAAACCCTGGAAATGAACTATGTCAGGGTATGGCAACATGTTAAAACATTAAGACAGAGTTAATTGATTTTTGTATTATAAGGTTTTATTGAAGAGTGTTTTAATCTTATTGTATCAGTCACAAGGAATTAACGGTAGTGTGCTCGACTTTCCAGAACAATTTGAAAATACTTAATTTCTAGTTTGATAATATTTGTGTGTTTTGAATAGCTAGTAATTTACCATATGTTAATTTTGTGTCATAATATATGTGGCATCACCACAGTCATCATCATAATCATCTTTGTTTATAAATATCTTAAATGCCAAATTGTAGGTTAAAATGAATGTTAATTTTCCATTTGATAAATTTTGAAACTAAACTACATGTGGTTGATTTGTTGATACATCAATGTAAGGAAGTCGTTCCTCCCCCTTTCAAGTGTTTAGCCACTCGAGACTAAATCAGAGGTCCTGTAGAAAGAGGGTAATCCTTGTCCCTACCGATAAAATTAGCTAATAGTCGAGGTGCCTACAACTTTAGGAGGGTTCTTTCATTAACAAACATTTATTAGTAATTGAAAAATTTATTGAAAATAAAGGAGATTTGTGAAATAGGGATCTTTCAATAAGGTATCTTAAGTCTTGATTGCATTTGTTTGAATTACGAAATTTGTGTGGTTACCATACGCTCAAACGAACATTTAGGATATGGTCCAGTATAAAGTATTATTAAATGATCTTTTTTAAAGTTAGATTTAATCTTGTATATAGTTTTCAGATTTAAAGTTCGATAACTATAATGAAACAAGTTAGCTAAAAACTATATTACATTGTTTGACATACTTTTTGTAGAAGTCTTACGTTCAAACGATAGTATAGGCTACTTATAGGCTAATAGGAAGTATGCTATCTACTAAACCCTTATTTTAGAAAGAATCTCAATCTGTAAGGCTATATTTCGTACCAGAATACTATCATATATTAATATTTTGGTAGGATGAATGGCCAATTAAAATGGAAGTGGGAATTTCCTTCTGGAAGATATTTGTCCTACCTAAACACTACTATAAGATAGGATTCTGGTACAAGATAATGCCTACCAAACGTGCTTCCTTCAAAAATCATCGTATATATTAACCTACATAAACTTATTTAAAGGAAAAAATTCACCAGTTTTTAACTTTGTTATGCTCTTCAAAGCTTTTGCTAACACATTAATTTCATTTAACTAATCACATAATGATGTATGTCATGTATTCAATCAAATTAATGAACGATGTCAAAATAGTAATTTGCCTTGTATGGGTGTAAGAGAGAAAAATATACCCGAAAGTTTTCTGTTCTCCTACACAATTGTATGCAAATGACAGCTCGAAAATTTCCGCCACCGATTTCTATTTAGTTATATTATAGCGATTAATGGTCTACACACCAATTGGGAGTTATTATGGAATAAATGTCCCGATACTGGACTAACAGACGATATGCCTAATGGCCAATTTAAAACAGGACCTCAATATACTTGGTCGATAAATACAAATATATTATTAAAAAATTACAGCATAGGCTTTAATAATGGGTGACTTATTTAGACAAAAGTAAAAGCGTTGCACCAAATTATTTGTGGTGAGGGAAACGAAACCACAAGTATTAACATCTTAAGACAAATAAATATTTACAAAAAATCAACATAATCTAAAATAAAAAAGAAACATAGCATAGTCCATAGAAAATATCAGGGCATTCCAGAGAAACCCAAAAGAGACCAAAATAAAACACATGAGCATCCCAAAGAAACACAGCATAGACCATAGTAAATATTAGGTCATCCCAGAGAAACGTTTCATAGGCCAAATTAAAATTCAGAGACATTCCAGAGAAACCAAGCCTAAGCCATAGTAAAATACCAAGGCATCTTAGGGAAAGTCAGTATAGATAGAAATAAATCTTAAGTTACTGTACAGTATTACTGTGTAGTGTGTACTGGGTCTGAATCTATAAACAAGTCAAAGAACTCGTGGGGAATCCTTTTTTTTAAATAAAAATACTTTTTACTATAATTTAATATTAATACAACCTTTATTTTGTCTTTTCTAGGCTGTTTATTAAAATTTTAAATAAAGCGTTGAAACGGCTTATAAAGTGTTATCAACGACATATACAATTTTAAAAATAATCTAACGCTCGTAATTTGACTTTTTAGTTATATTTAAATAACAGTATTGAGGTTGTCTACGTTGGCCTAACTACCAAGAATATCTGTAGAAATATATTTATAAACTAACTACACTTAATATTAATATTATTTTCTGAAGTCAATTTTTTTCTTTAAGTCATGTAACATTGGTTTTGTGATCTCGAAATTGGTGACTCAGATGAGCTACCGACCGTGCTGATATGAAATGTTTAAGTTAAACACATAAACAAACAATTATTTTACCAATGACTACATCTTCCATCCAAAGTCGGTACCTAGACCCTAGTGAAACTCTTTCTTTTGTTTATGTATTTGGTACTAAGGTGCGTTTCTGTACTCAAAATAATTCACAGAAAGCTGTAAATGTATATTTTTTAAATGTCTTAGATTAACATAATATACCAAACTTATGTAGGCCTACTAGACTCAAAACTTTTCTTCATTAATTCATAGAGCAACTTTAATAACTTATATGTTTATAATTTTTGCTTTGATAAATTCACATTTAATTAATTGTGGTTTTTATTCAGTCTGTCTCACTTTCCTTTTTTTGCATTCCGTGTTACAACTCGTTTCAGCGTTGGCTTGTAGAGAGAAGACGAAGGAAAAACCACCGCGAAAAAATCGCATTGTGGGGAATATTCCTACAAAGTTCTTTGGGTAGGATAGGTTGCGTACTTTTGTATGTACAGCAATTTTCTTTAGAGCTACTAATGCATAAAGTACCTATGTTTGTAGGCTTCATTTTTCACAACAACAACAACAACAATTTACAAGGCATATATGCATATAAGTGATCTTGAAAAAGAAACGTGTTCTATTTGTTTATATTCGTAATTAATTGTTTCTTAAGTAAAGTTCACAAATAATAATAATAATTATTTATCATAATATTAATAAATAATAATTATAATAATAAGGAAACATAAATACCTAATATTAGTTTTAAGATTTTCACAAAGAATTTTTAGATTGCATGTGGTCTTAAATGCTATGGTATGTTAATCTTATATTTAAGTTAGTATATCACTAATAAACAATTATTATTGTCATATTTTTGCTCGAAAATTTCCGCCACCGATTTCTATTTAGTTATATTATAGCGATTAATGGTCTACACACCAATTGGGAGTTATTATGGAATAAATGTCCCGATACTGGACTAACAGACGATATGCCTAATGGCCAATTTAAAACAGGACCTCAATATACTTGGTCGATAAATACAAATATATTATTAAAAAATTACAGCATAGGCTTTAATAATGGGTGACTTATTTAGACAAAAGTAAAAGCGTTGCACCAAATTATTTGTGGTGAGGGAAACGAAACCACAAGTATTAACATCTTAAGACAAATAAATATTTACAAAAAATCAACATAATCTAAAATAAAAAAGAAACATAGCATAGTCCATAGAAAATATCAGGGCATTCCAGAGAAACCCAAAAGAGACCAAAATAAAACACATGAGCATCCCAAAGAAACACAGCATAGACCATAGTAAATATTAGGTCATCCCAGAGAAACGTTTCATAGGCCAAATTAAAATTCAGAGACATTCCAGAGAAACCAAGCCTAAGCCATAGTAAAATACCAAGGCATCTTAGGGAAAGTCAGTATAGATAGAAATAAATCTTAAGTTACTGTACAGTATTACTGTGTAGTGTGTACTGGGTCTGAATCTATAAACAAGTCAAAGAACTCGTGGGGAATCCTTTTTTTTAAATAAAAATACTTTTTACTATAATTTAATATTAATACAACCTTTATTTTGTCTTTTCTAGGCTGTTTATTAAAATTTTAAATAAAGCGTTGAAACGGCTTATAAAGTGTTATCAACGACATATACAATTTTAAAAATAATCTAACGCTCGTAATTTGACTTTTTAGTTATATTTAAATAACAGTATTGAGGTTGTCTACGTTGGCCTAACTACCAAGAATATCTGTAGAAATATATTTATAAACTAACTACACTTAATATTAATATTATTTTCTGAAGTCAATTTTTTTCTTTAAGTCATGTAACATTGGTTTTGTGATCTCGAAATTGGTGACTCAGATGAGCTACCGACCGTGCTGATATGAAATGTTTAAGTTAAACACATAAACAAACAATTATTTTACCAATGACTACATCTTCCATCCAAAGTCGGTACCTAGACCCTAGTGAAACTCTTTCTTTTGTTTATGTATTTGGTACTAAGGTGCGTTTCTGTACTCAAAATAATTCACAGAAAGCTGTAAATGTATATTTTTTAAATGTCTTAGATTAACATAATATACCAAACTTATGTAGGCCTACTAGACTCAAAACTTTTCTTCATTAATTCATAGAGCAACTTTAATAACTTATATGTTTATAATTTTTGCTTTGATAAATTCACATTTAATTAATTGTGGTTTTTATTCAGTCTGTCTCACTTTCCTTTTTTTGCATTCCGTGTTACAACTCGTTTCAGCGTTGGCTTGTAGAGAGAAGACGAAGGAAAAACCACCGCGAAAAAATCGCATTGTGGGGAATATTCCTACAAAGTTCTTTGGGTAGGATAGGTTGCGTACTTTTGTATGTACAGCAATTTTCTTTAGAGCTACTAATGCATAAAGTACCTATGTTTGTAGGCTTCATTTTTCACAACAACAACAACAACAATTTACAAGGCATATATGCATATAAGTGATCTTGAAAAAGAAACGTGTTCTATTTGTTTATATTCGTAATTAATTGTTTCTTAAGTAAAGTTCACAAATAATAATAATAATTATTTATCATAATATTAATAAATAATAATTATAATAATAAGGAAACATAAATACCTAATATTAGTTTTAAGATTTTCACAAAGAATTTTTAGATTGCATGTGGTCTTAAATGCTATGGTATGTTAATCTTATATTTAAGTTAGTATATCACTAATAAACAATTATTATTGTCATATTTTCCAATTAATAATTACTGGTCATAATTATTTTCAATCTCCAGTTAATATGAAATTATACTATCTAAAATCCACATTAATATCATTATTTCTTTTTTTAAATGTTCACAATTATGAGTTAATAAATAACGCTAAAGGAAAGTGTTACTAAACTGAAGCTTGGTATTGTCTTATATATAAATACTTGTAACCAGCTGTGATACACGAGCGCGAAAATGCTGGCCAAACCAACTGGTCGTGAACAGAGCGAGAAAACTCGTATAATTTTCACCGTAGCTTTATTGAAAGTATGGCCTATAAGCCTACTCAGATTAGAATTCTATTGACAATTTTTTTTCACTGTGTCCTATCAACGAATATCAAAAACTCGAGACGTTGTACATCATGAAAACTTTGTAGTCAACACATAAAAACGAAAATCTACAATATAAAACAAATAAATACAAAGATAAGGGTAGTGTTATGGCAGAAAAAAAGGTAAAATGGTAAAATAATACATTGAATCTAATTTAAAATTTAAATCTCAGATAGCCAATGATGGGATTTTATAATTTAAAAAAAAATTGGATGAAGCCCCCTGTCCGTTCTTTCTTTATGGCTTTCTTCACAGATTCCCTGCCCCACCTACCCCAACTGCGAGACAAAAAAAACATTCTATGCCAAAATCCCTGTCATGAGCTAGTACCTGAATAATTAGGCTTAAGCTGGCTATTTAATTCACAGCAAACCTTTAGATTTTAAAAAGACTAAAAATTATGTTTGTTTTTATTTTGCGTATATCATAATTTTTTAAGGTTGTTTATAGCCTAACTAAATATTTGAATATCTTGATATTTTCGCAATGTAAGAAATGCGTAAATTATTTTGGAAATTTTCGTTGACTGAGATATTTCACTAGGCTCACTCTATTGTGAATATTTGAAAACATATTTGAAACGTTTTCTTTCTATTATTTTTAGATTACAAGCTTTTCTTTTTGTTTAATTCTATCTAGAAATTTAGTGACATTTTCCATATGTTTATTTCTTGTCGAGCCCTTGAAAGTTATCATATTGAAAGTTCACGAATTTGTAAACTTGACGGTGGTGTCCTAGCAACCTTGCGGGCTATTCGCAACTTGAACTCTTTATCAACATTCAATATGACAATAAACGAACACAATTTGTAATGCTTTTTCTATCTCTTTAAACATGAATCAAGCTTTGTGTCATTGTAGACCAAACGTTTATTTTTTATTTGGTTTGTGTTTAGGTGTGTCAGTTATTTTATTACTTTCTAAAATTTGGGAAACAAGTTGTTTGACTAACCTCAACACGGTTAGTTATCAACAAGAATTTTCTCACATAATAAGAAATGAACTTGAAAGTGATGAGTATAAACCAAGAATAAATCTTGCAGGAAAGCCTCAAAAAGCCTTAAAAACTCCTCAAACTCTAATACGTCCACGTTACTATTCTACTGAACTTGGAATAAGGGAGAAACTCTTTGTAGGTGTTTTGTCATCTTATGATACACTAAACAGCTATGGGGTTTTGTTGAACAAAACTTTAGCACATATTGTTGAGAAGATAATTTTTTTTATAGAATCAACGGGACTTAAAAAGCCTAATGTTTCAATGCCTGGTATAGTATCATTTACTGATACACGTAAAATACTAAAGCCTTTTCACATGTTTAAGTACATAACTGATAATTATCTTGAAGAATATGATTTTTTCTTTATTGTAAAAGATACTACCTTCGTAAAGGCAAGAAAATTATACAATCTTGTTGAAAGTGTCAGCGTAAGTGAAGTTGTTCATGCTGGAAGTGAAAAAGTTGATCCACAAGGATTATACTGTTCCTTAGGTAGGCTATATTATGTCTTAAGGTTCTTGTGCAAATTAGTGGGCTGTAGTAAAACTATTCTTTCAACAAAAGCACAAGGGTGCAAAACTTAAGAACCATACTTTTTATGTAGGCTAATTTTTTCTTTGTAAATCATGGAACTCACAAAATTAAGGGGCTAGTATGTCTTAACTGTTCCATTTTAAGACATCTCTTTCTTGAAATATCAAAAGGATTGATATAAGCTGTAAAGTTTACATTATTCCAAACATTAAAACACATGGCATCAATTTGAACTAAAAAAAACTTTTGAATTAAATAAGAGAAAGTTCCACTCACCCAAGCAAACCTTTCGGACGTTGTAGAACTATTTGGACACAATACACCAAACCCCAAACATAATTTTTACTGTCTTTATGAAGTCGTAAAAACTGTCTATGATGACCATAATTGACTTTGTCATAGTAAATTTAACTTATAACGATTTAACTTGTAGGCAATCACAAGTATTCAAAACAACCAAATATAGACAAAGTAAAAAATAATATTCATGATATCATTGAAATAATACAACTTTGTTAATCTGTATTAATTATTATGACACTTATCCAATCCAGCTTAACCTAACCTTTCATGTGTAAATAAACTAAATTTAGCTTATAATTACTCTAGATAAATTAAACCATTAAATATAATAATTAAACCTGGATGATACATATCATACAATTAAATCATAGCCATTTTAGTGTACATTGCGCAAGATCATGAGTGTAACGCAAAGCATGGGATGTCACCCATCCAGTGCGCACAATCAAAGAAAAGCCATGCATCCTCGTCATTAGGACTATTCACATTTCAAAAGGGATTTGGGAAATGTGTTGAGTTTTATTTAGAGATAGTACTTAATAAAATTGTAAATTTAAAAAAAATCTTAGTGTCATTTGATTCTATGTACCTTACTATAGTGTTCATAATAAAGTGAATAAAATATAAACACATGGTACAATTTCAGTGAAAAATAGCCAAATGTGGGACGGTTAAGATGTAGGCCTACTAGACTCAAAAAATTGATACTAGCCAAACCCTCACAAGAATGTGGGGAATCCAATGATACAAAATTCAAGATTTAAAAAAAAAGCTTTGTTATAATTTAATTAACAATTCAAAATCTAATTCACTTTCATAGCCTCATGCAGGAACAAATATTGTTGAGAAATCTGTACAAACTTATACAAGTGAAGCATTAAATATATTATAGAGCTGATTAATCTGCAATAATTTTCTCCAGTAACCCCACCTTGCTCTCTTTCGCAATATATGATATTCTTGTAAATGGTTAACTTATTTAGGCATACACGAAAATACTCCCGCACATCCACTAATGAGTTTAAATCCAGCAAACTCTCACAAGGCTCCATTAGAACCAAGCTGAAAGCATAGTAAATATCTGAGCAGAGACACCCTCTGGAAGTCATCCCCTTGAAGTCATATATTAAAATAAAAAACTATATTTTAAGGCTAAATAATGTATAGGCCCTAAATATATTATTAAGTGTCTTTCCATCCTATATTAACCTAAACTTCAAATTACAGTAATTAGGTCCTACTGAGCTGACGTGATCTAACCTTGCTACCATTCTATTCACTAATAGATTAGAATCACAATTAATAGGCCTTTTAAGAAAATAAATTATTCAACATTTATAGTAAATGATAAGATGTCATATCTTAAAGGATCATGGATCAAACAATATCTAGTGTAGTAAGTTTACGTTTGGACTTGGGGTTTTATTGAGTTGTCTAAATGTTGAAAAAATAAAAATAATTTCAAATGAATAGACCTATAATTATAGTATCATTGGATTCACCATTTCTTTTTGAGTAAAATTATAGGCCTGTATTAAATTTTTAATGATTCGGTGTCTTAAGTAAATTACAGTGTATTAGGTCTGGGCCCTATAAAATAAGGTTTTTAACGCATCATTACCAAACATGACCAAACATTTATACCTAATGAAAAGACATTTTGATACAAGACAGGTCATAATTGCAAAACATTTAGTCGATAATTTAACTTCAATAACATCTCATTAACCCGCCTCGGTGGCGTAGTTGGCTAACGCGCTAGTCGTGTGGAGCTCAACCGCTGAGGACGGGGAGATCGAGGTTCGAATCGCAATTGGGTGAACTGGGGGTGGTTTTTCCTAAATGGTTTTCCTCTCCCCTCCAAGCAAATGCGGGTTCACTTCCTCTAATTTAACCTTCCCAATTCCTAATCCATTAGCGTAATTAGTACTTAAAGCGTATAACCCGAACTGGTAGTATGATGCGGGGCTAAATAAATAAAATAAGCATCTCATTACACAATTATATTTAACAGAATAACGTTTCACCATCTTGGATAATATTGCAGGTAGCTCAAATTACAATTTTAAATACACTAGGGGCTTAACACACATGTTTTAAAGTCTCATAATATTTTGTTATTCTAATGACAAGCTATCCCATCCTAACTTAACCTCATCGGTAGCCTACATCTTTTTGAAAAGGTTTTCGTATAATAAACTAGATACTTACCAAAGATCACTACTCATCATAATCACATTAAAGTATTTGCCATACAAATATTATGATTATTGGATTAATCTATAAGACGATTGCCTAAATTAACTTATATTTCCCTTTAGAAAGATGCATACTGCATAACTTAGGTTTCAGGTTCCATATGTCAATATTTGTTGATAATACCCCTTACATAACAAAGTTTTAACTCTTTTTTCTATGTTTCATTGTCAAATTATATTTGCTACTTCCTAGATAACAAGATATTCCACCCTCTAGAGCCCCTTTCAATTTTCACTTCCTTTGATGAATTTGAGTTTCTAGCCACCTTCTTTTTCAAGTTTATGTCCAATCTATATGTTTCCACCGCTCTTGCCTATTTGACTAATTCTATCTCCAAGTACTTTTCATTTTTCTCCCATATATTGCCATCACCTTAATTTCCCCTGGGCTTCTCTGACCCTGCACTTCAGCAATTATTTTGTCCATTGAAATACTTTTCAATAATAAATGGATCAGTTAATTTCCTCCTGGAATATTCAAGGTTTTGGGGCACTTTTATGAACAATCCATGACGTTTCTTGAACCCACTTCTAGTCCGTCTGCTATCTTCTGCAGGAATTAAAATGATTCTACCATAGCTGACACTTTTTTCCCCCTCTTCTTCCTTTGAAGTGATTTTTAACTGTACTTCTTGGTATTTTGTATTTTCTTTCAGCACCTTTTATTGTACAGGTACCAGATTGTATTTCTTCTAAAGCATCATCCAAATCTTTTTTTTGTGTGTAACTAGTTCCCCTGTCAGTTTTTATTTTGTATTTTCTAACCATTTTCACTAATAATTCAATACAAATAAGGTTTCGAATATGTCTCTTGACTTATTATTTCAAAGAATACCTTATACATTATTACCTAAGAAGACATTCAACATTTAATAAATGATACATTTATATTTAAAATATTGTAAAGTACCTGGTAAAGTTGACCCCATGATGAATTCTAGACTAGTCAAGTGGACCTCCTCTCTCTCTCTCTCTCTCACTCACACAAACACATACATGCATATATAAAGTTCGTTCACAGTAGGAGTTTACCTGGGAAAGGACTTTTTTCCCTACCAGAAATCTATTATATAGTAGGATATTGGTAAGAAAAAAGACCTTTCCCAGGTAAACTCCTCCCGTGAATGAACAATATTCTAAATTTACACTTAAAACTACACTGTCAATGTTTGCAGTGTTTTACTTAAATTTTTCAGAAACTGGAACTCATAAAATGTATGGTCATCTCATCAAGCAAGATAATGTGTACTGTTTACTTATAAGGCAAAATACCACTATAACACTCAAAGATGAGATGTTAGAAATAATACATATTATGGAAAGACCACTAAATAAAGTACTCAAAAATATATTTACTGAATGCTTATACCTGCATTTTATATGTTTAAATTCACAAGGGGCCACTAACCCCATAGGTCCACTTACCCCTCTGCACCCTATTAATAATATTATATAACAGAAAAATATTTTTTAAAAAAGAATTACAAACGATAGACAATAATTGTCATCAAAATCATTCTAGGGGGATTGTCATCAACATTATTCTGGGGGATCTGTTTGATTTACTCATGTTAGTAAAAGCTCTGGTACATTAGTTAAAAGTAATTAGTCACATTTTAAATTATTAAAATAGAAATAGGCTAACCATTTTCAAAAATTAATCCACAATTGCTTTGTTTTCAAAATAAAATAAATGGGGTTTATTGGGGTTTTAAGTGGCCTTTTTTTAAGTATAAGTCGGGTGGATTTTTGGGCTGGGTAAAATTCTAACAACCCTGCTCTGAATTCTCTTTCTATTGTGCTAATGCACCGCTTAATTAAAGAGTAAATATGATTTGCCTTTTTTGCGTACTTTAAAAAGTGTGTTTTAAATGGAATAAATATAATATATATATACGTAAACTGTTAAACCAAAGTGATTTTCTGTGTTCTTTTTTTAAATTTATACGAGTTAGTTGGCTAAATTTCCTTTTGTGGTGTGAACATCTCTTTTTAAAGGAAATGCATTTTTTGTTTTAAAAAGATGTATGTAAGAAATTAAAGATAAGAATTTGTTTAAGTATACTACCATTTATTGATTTAACTAGATTCATGGTGGGAAAATAATAACTTACATATATACACATACTACACATGCATGCATGCATGAGTGCGCATGCACACACACACACACACACACACACACACACACACACACACAGAGGGTGTTTCAGGAGGAATATCAAATATTTTGGGAGATTGCAGTATTGATAATTCTGAGGAAAAAAGTTCATATAAATATGAGTCCAATTATCAATGGATGCAGATATTATATGGCTGTTTGAAACTGGTGCTGGTACGATGAAGTTACTTTCACCCTTGATGGTATACACATTATACACAACTTGCATTGGTGATCCAACAAAAATTCACATGCCACTGAAGAAACAAATTTTCAACATCATTTCTCTTTATACATGGTGTGTGGTATGATCATCATTCAGGTGTTTGGGCCTGTTGTGTTACAAAATCGTTTTACACGGCCCTTTTATCTACAATTTCTGCAAAATGAACTTTCACTACTATTGGAGGAGATCCCCTTGGCTACAAGGACAACAGATATGATCCTTCAGCATGACAGAACTCCTGCGCATTACAGTCGTCAGGTGACACAATATATGAACTTAACCTTCCCCGAATGATGAATTGGCCATGGATGGTCCCCGTCATTAGCCATCAAGGTCTCCAGACCTCACTCCCTTATATTATGGTTCGTAGGAATAGATGAAAAGTGAAGTATACAAAGAATAGGTAAATACAAGAGACAAATTGATTGCTCGGATTATGGATAGTGCTGCCCTGATAAAAGAACGCTAAGGCGACCTCAGAAGAACAACAAATACTTTTACCACAAGAGTGCAAAGTGCATTTAGATTGATGATGGGGCTTCTGAACATGTATTGTGAATTGTAAATTATTTGTGTTTTGTATTATCATTCAAACAGTTAATAAACACAAGCAAGTCATTTACCATTCTTTAAATCCTTTAATATTGGTTTATTACAGGCCAGTTTCAAATAGCTGTAACTCAGCATTCATTGAGAATCGGACACATGTTTATATATAATTTTTTACTCAGAATAATCAAAACTACAACCTTCCAAAATATGTCCTATTTCTCCCGAAACACACACATACACACTGTGTTTTGTAATTCATGTGTGAAACTCAAAGGGGTTATAGGGGGGATACAAAAGGAGTGGATTGATGTAAGAGCAGCCTGGTGGTTGAATTTGAGAGAAGCCACAGGGGCAGGTCGGCAACATGCATCCCCGACTGCGCAACCAAAATGTGCCAGCAGCAGAGTATGGCTGGTCCAATTTGTGGACCTGACTCCCACGGACTTCTTAAGGGTAAATGTAAAATTACTGGTTTATTAAATGTTTTGTGGGATGTACTGTGGTTAGCGCAGAATACTTGACTCCATTTATTCTAATGGATTGTGAGACGGTGCTAGGAATTTTTGAACAGATCCAGACGAGCATGGTTTGCCATTAAATGTGCTGAACACAATTTTGAACAACTGTTGTAATACTTATTTGCTGCTATTAATAAATGGCTGTGAGCATGTGGTTCAGACTTTCAGTCAAACATTCTTTGTTCAACACACATGTAACAGGGTGTCAATACCTCGAGCATGTCGTATTTCACTGATAATACTAACGCATACTGCCGACCTGCCCCTGTGGCTTTTTTCACATTTTTGTTTTGGGNCCACCAGGTTTCTTACACCAATCCACCCCTTTTGTAATCCCCTACTACCTCTCTTGAGTTTCACTCATGAATTATGAAATATTGTGTATACAGACCATAGAAAAAAGACAATAAAAAATCAATATTGTTCACCATGGAAACTCATCTTTAAGAAGGGTCCCCAGGTAAAAATAAGTTTACTAATATTTTGTATGTGATTTTAAAATATCATTTAGGAAGAAATAAAAAAAGAATCAATTCAACAAACACATAAAAACCTTCAGGTAGGTCATGTGGTGGCACATCTAATTTCTCAGTTTGTTCAAAGTGGTTTGCATAATCTTGATTTTAGTTTTGTTTTCTAGATGCTGGGTTACTATTGAGTAACTCTCTTGTAAGAGAAATACGTAACAACTTGGAATGGTGTGTTAAAAATGCATTTTCAGATTCTGATGACTACAACCTTGGCCGATGCATTCTTCATGCCACTGATATATCTTGCAATGATCTTGTTCAAGTTAGTATTTCTGTGCAGTCCTCACATTATTTCATAGAAGCAGTTTTTTAGTTTTTATAATTATAGAAAAAATTGACAACTTAACAAAATGCACTACTTTCAGTAATTTTTAACACGGCTACAGATCCATTACTTTCCAGCCTATGACCTGGGTCACTGTTTTATTCAAGTCATATATTTTTCCACTACTGGCTGAGTAGACCTGTCATAGCTTCCTATGCCTTATATTCTAACTTAAGACTAGGACAAGCACAAAACTATTCCCCGATCATTAATTTATCAATGTGAAATAGTAAACCTATATTTCACCGATGATAATATTTTCAGCCCTGCTGGGAATTGAATCCGGGACCCTTAACTCAGTAGGCAGACACCCTACCTACCGACTGAGCTAAGGTGTAGGATTGTCATCACATTAACTAACCCAATTAATTTCATTTTCTAACTATTGGGGAAAGAAAATGTCGAGTTAACAGGGTTATTTTAGAGAGAAAAAAAAGCTAACCTAAATATACAAGGGCATTTTGGAAAGTAACCTAGCTGTTTGTCTTAGAATTAAAAACTTGCATAGAAAAAATATTTTATTATATACATCTTAAAATTACAGCTTTTTACTATTTTTCAACATAGTCACCGTTTAAATTTAAGCATTTGTCATAGCATTTCACTAATTTACAAATTCCTTCTTCATAAAATTCAGCTGCCTGGGCACGTAGCCAATCTTCCACAACATTTTGAAACTTGTCGTCATCATAGAAGTGCTGCGACGCAAGCCACTTCTTCATGTGAGTGAGTGTGGTGACCTGGTGGTCTAGGGGTAAGGTGTTAGACTTCTATTCTGTGCTGGGGTCCTGGCACAGATATATCTGATTACCAAACCCTTCTTTCACCTCAGACAAGATGTGTATTAATCACAACTTGTGAATGTGAGGAATGCCAGGCCTCCAACGTGGTTTCGGATTCCACGTTAAACTGTAGGTCCTTCATTTCATCTCACAATCACCCTACCATTACACATTAGCATAAATGCGTATAACCCGAATGAGTAGTAAGGCGCGGTGCTAATAATAATAATTCATTAATTCATGTGAGTGACGAGATGAAAATCACTTGGTGCCAAGTCGCGGCTGTAAGGGGGATGGTAAAAATGTCCCATTTGAATTGCTTTAAAAGCTCTTTGAGTTTTGGAGCACTGTGAGAATGGGCATTGTCATGCAAAAACACAACACCGAATGTCAGCATACCACGACGTTGGTTTTGAATGGCTCGCTTAAGTTTCTTCAAAGTTTTACAGTAGACATCTGAAGTGGTCGTCGTACCCCGTTCCATAAATTCAACCAGCAAAACTCCCACAGCATCCCAAAAAATCGTAGCCATAACCTTCCTCATTGACAAAGTTTGGTGGCTTTCTTCGGCTTGCATGGAAAATTGGTATGGCCCCAAGCCATCGACTGTTGTTTCGTTTCGGCATTTACATACACCACCCAAATTTTGTCACAAGACACAATTCTTTTCAAAATACCTTCTCCTTCCATGTCGTAGCATGAAAGGAAGTCTAAGGCAGAGCCCATTCGTTTGGTTTTGTGGACCTCTTAGAAGCAATTTTGTTACCCACCGAGCACACAACTTTTGGTAGCCTAATTTAGCGGTGACAACCTCGTACAAAACCATACGAGAAATTTGTGGGAATTGTTCAGAAAGTTCAGAGATGGTGAATCTTCGATTTTCACAAACTTTTTCGTCAATTTTCTTGACAAGATCATTACTCACAACAGAAGGCCTACCACTCCTCTCTTCATCATGAATGTTTGTTCTACCACTTTAATAAATCGGACCCATTACGGCACAACACCTTCACTCATAACATTTGGGCCATATACAGCACACAATTGACGATGAATGTCTGCTGCTGAAACGTTTTGTACCAAGAGAAATCTTATTACAGCACACACTTCACAGTTCATGGGATTTTTTTTTATTGCAGCGCTCATGTTTTGAGGTTATACCAAGCAAATGCACGAAAGAACGAGGTCCATACGGTCACAGCTGGACACTTACTGAATCAGAGAACATGCAGATGTGACAATGGCGGCGCTCTGCACACAACTACTAGCACCACACTAGAACGACGGTTACATTCCGAACCGCCCTCATACTAACTGATCACGAGGTTTTGTAAATTAATCCTAGTTTTATAGTGGTATAGGGCCTACAAGTCTTCCCATACAACTTTTTCACACATTCTCTTAGAATAGGTAATTACTTGCACCAAATCTCTTTTTTTCTTCTGCACAATATGGAATGCATCTGATAAAAAAAGATATTATATTTATTTAGGGAGGACTTACATCTAGATATCATATTCTGAAAATTGAATAATAGCTTTGGCTATTTGATTCTTAAATATGTGATCCCTTACAATTATTATAATTGTACAAGTGGCATCAATAACCCAACTACTGAGTTGAAGGTGGCTGCATTTCTGATAGCTCGTGTACTTAATAAATCACACATTTGTAGCCGACAATTTCCGCATGTCCATCATAGACTCTGCCTTAAAATATGAGTGAAGATTGACCCTGGGCATGGGACGATTCCTGGATAGCTTAGTGGTTAGAGCATTGGCTTACTAAGGCAAAGGTCCCGGGTTCAATTCACATGTCCAGGTGTCATTTTTCAATTCTCAGAACACAATTTTTTTATTCTTCATTCTTAAACCCTTGTATGTCAGACATCATTGATTGATTACGTTTTATCTAAAATTATTTTATTGTTTTGCTATATAATCTATTGTGTAGGCCTATATAATCAGTGGCGTAACTTACACCCCCGCAGACCCCGCAGTGCGGGGGAACCCGCTGGACTGAGGGACCCATATATTGGGTGATAATTTATGGGTGTTTTGTAATGCACGTGACACACAGGATGGGGCTCACTTTGTGCAACAGATGTACTCCTCTCTGCATCAATAGAATCACCCACTCCTTCCTCAGTCCCTCACCACACCACACACAGCACGTTTTTAAGTTGTTGCTTATGCTGTGTGCCGCGCCCAGTTTGTTTTGTGATAATGAAACCATTTGGATCTCATTTCAAACATTTGAGTGGTGCAAAGAGACGAAAAAGGAAATTGGAGGTCAAAACTAACCAAAATAGATACATTATTTCAGCGAAGCAGCCAAACTCAAGTAGCTAGCTGTAGTGGTGCTTACCCAAGTTGTTTGGTTGATTCAAATAAGCTTCATAGTGACATTGAAAGTGATTCTAATGGGAATCAAGATACAACACCTCAAGCTGTAATAAATGTTGGAAGGCAAAGGTAAGCTTATTCCTAATGATCCTATATTATTTGAAAATGTATCTGCAAGTGATGAGAAGGTTATTTGCTCACCCCAAGCCAACTAAATGTAATTTGGCCAATGAAAACAAATACCTATCAGACTGTGCACTTTTTCCTGAAATTGTAGAAGATGATATAAAATGATTATGATTCATCATGGTCCTTGTAAACCAAAAGGACTTTTTCACAAAGATCCAAAACAGAGTATAGATGTTTATCTACAATATACTATGCAAAATCGTCCAAGACTGGTCTTAAAATTTCTAGACAATGGCTATGTAATTCTGTTAAGAAAGATTTTGTGTACTATGAAGCCTGTTGGTTATTTGCAGATGGAAGTTCATCATTCTAACACAGTAATGAGATCAATGGTGTTCGGGACTGGAAAGGCCTATAAAATAATTCTCTATCTATGAAACAAACACTTTACACCTTCAGGATTGTGTTGTTTATAACACGTGGAAAAAAAACCACGAGACAATTGATTCTACACTTAACAAAGAAACTTAAAAGGAAACAAATAAGTGGTATAAAATACACCACCATATAGTAAATCCAACTCTTACCCTAGCTTCATGTAATCTTTCATTGAGAGGCCATAGGTAGGAGCTTGGAAAGCTTAGGAGTGGAAACCTTATAGCTCTATTAGAACTACTTGGCAAGTATGATCATGTATTGCAAGAACTTATAAGTGAGGAGAAGGGTTCTAAAAAGTATCTTAGTCCAACAATCCAGAATGAATTAATTCAGGTATTAGCCCAAAAAGTTGAATCTGAAATATTGACAGAGATAAAGTCTGTGGAACTTTTTTCTGTAATAATGGACACTACAAAAGATATTTCATGAATAGATTAGTTAACCCAAGTGTTTAGGTATGTAACAATTTCAAAATATTCATCCGGAAAGCCCACCAACATAAAAAATAAATTAGAGGTTTAGGGTTTCACAGAGGTTCAAGATCAAAGTGCAAGTGGACTAGAAGACTTAACTTTGAAAGTAATTGAAGAGAAGAGACTGTCATTGTTAAAGTGTAGGGTTCAGGGCTAAGACAGTGGGGGCAGCTACCATGTCAGGTGTGTACAGTGGTGTGAAGACAAAGGATTGAGAAAACAAATGATGAATGCAAAATATGTTCATAGTGCTGCACACAATATACATTTAATACTGAATGATCTGCGTATAACCCGAACGGTTAGTAAGACGCGGTGCTAACAATAATAATAATAATAATAATAATAATAATAATAATAATAATACTGAATGATGCAATGTCAAGTGTTCCTGAATACATTACTTTTTATGGTATTGTCAAACAAGTGTATGTGTTTTTAATGGAAGTTTTAATAGGTGGTTGTGAATGTGAGGAATGCCAGGTCTCCACCGTGGTTCGGATTCCACGTTAAACTGTAGGTCCTTCATTTCATCTCACAATTACCATTACACATTAGCGTAAGTGCGTATAACCCGAACGGGTAGTAAGACGCGGTGCTAATAATAATAATAATAATTTAATAGGTGGAAGCTACTGTCATCGTTTGTTACTCTAAAAAAAAAAACTTTGTCCGACAAGTTGATCTTCAAGGGTTGATTCTGTGAAAACATTGAGGTACTCATTTGTTGAAGTCATGAAAGCTCTCTCAAAGATTATATTACAGTCCGACAAACTTGATGAAAGAACTCAAGCGACTGGTTTACTGAAACAATTGGAGGATTTTGCGTTTGTTTTCCAAATGGTCTTGCATACAAAAATTCTGGAAACAATTTGATTTCAAACCTTCTCCAGAGAAAGGAATTTGATCTGTTTGAGGCATCAAATCTTTTAGAAAGTGCAATTGTAAGATTACCTGAGGTTAGAAATAACTTCGCTGGTATGAAATTGTTTGTCATTACCCTTGCAAGGGAGTGGGGCATTGATTGCCAGTTTCTAAGCAAATGAATAGGAAAGTAAAGAAACACTTTGACAAGCTCCCAGAATATGAAAGATTGACAAGCCCAGAGAAAAATTTTCAAGCCTCTGTATTCAATTTACATTGGACATAGTTACCAGTTATATAAAAATAATATTTCAAAGTATGCAATTAATAAACAGTTTGTTTACAGTAGTTACACAAGTTTTTTTGCTAACAGTAACAGATTAGAAAGTGACTGAGAAATCATCCATCTAGGTTAAGGAGCATGAAGAAGATTTTAGTGATAATTTAACCTTTGAGGAGGTAAACAATTTTAGAGCAGCTTTGAAAAGTGAAATTGAAAAAAATTGTCAATATATCAGCTAGCTGATCTATTGTTTCTTGAGCATTATACTTTGGCATCAAGCTTGCGAGGCCTGTGTATGGTTTTTCTTTTGTTTCTTACTCTTCCATTAACTGTTTATCCATCAGAAAAAAAAATCCTTTCAAAGTTGAAGTTAATAAAAAACTATTTAAGAAGTACCATTAGTCAACAAAGAATTAGTGCCCTCATTGTATTGAGTATAGAATGTGAAAAAACACATGGACTCGACCTATATGAAGTAATTACATAATTTGCCCCTCAAAAAGCCAGAAGGGAAAAGCGCCTGCTCAGCTTGACTCGACACATTAAAAAATGTTAAATGGCTATTTAGTAACATTACATGTAGTTTTCGGTTTCTAGAGAAAAGTAGTAATTGTTTCATTTTTCATATTTCTAACCTGATTTTTTATTTTGATTCCTACTCCAACCCCTTAAACCCCATGATTACATTAACTAAAATAGCTCAAATAGTAAATTGGTCAGGAGGACAAAAATGTTTCCGGTGGAGGGGCTCAGTTAAAGAAAGTTATGCCACTGTTAATCAATCTTTTTTTTTTTTCAGGGTAAAAGACTCAGCACCTATATTTTGCCTTTAAATTTCAATCCACGGGACATCCAAACTGTTGCTAGAAGTGTGGAATTTGAGTCAGCTTTGACGTTATATCCTGTTTCACAGCCTGCACTATTCAACCATTTAAATGCTTATTTCTCCAAGGTAGGACATATTTATAATCTTAACACAAATATTCTGACTTGTGTTGAAGGATTAGGAAAGTAGTTGGCTGACAGGCATAACTTTGACTCATTATACCTGCATACAAACATGATTTCTCCTCTATGGTTTGATTCTATCTTCATGTGAATTTTAGTGTGTTCCTGAATAATCACCCACAACCCCCGTTCCGGCCTCTCAGGCAAGCTCAGAGCTTCTTGGGTTGTTTTTTTGTGGTTCACCTCCCCACTTCTTTTCTTTTACAAACACCACATTATAATTTAACTTAGCTTCATTTTTCTTAACCTTTTAACAGAATCAACATTAGAAAATAAAATGGCTTATGGCTGTACAATTTTTTTTCTACACTTAAAGATACAAAGAAAAAAATCTGACATAAATTCACACAAAATATTGATAGGATAAACAAAGCAGATTCCTAATCAAATGTACACTTCATTTACCCTGAAAGGTGACAGTATGGTCCTCTATAAGCTGCATCATAGTGCAATTCATCAAGGTAAGCTGGCTGGATACCTGTTAGGTAGACTATGTAAATACAAGTTAAGAGTATTCTTCTAAAACTAACATTATGAGTAATAAATCATGTTCAATTTTGACTTCTTATGTATAATGATTTTTTTAAAGCGAGTAGAATAAAACCAGACCTAGCAGTTATATTTAGTTGACAATGGCATAAGACTTTTTTAGCTTTAACCAAAGGATTTTGATATTAAATACCTACATATATATTTAGAAATTTCCTAATCATAAAGACGTCAGTTTAAATACTTTCACATGACAACTTTGACAAAATATACAATATTTTCTCCTTTGAAATCAATGATTTCATTTTTCACGAGTCTACAGAAAAATTGAACTTAGTTCATATGTTTTATTTATTTTATAGAGAAAAATATTTCTTTAATTTTGAATCTACAGCCTGAAAATGTATTTCAATGATCCTTCTTGTTTCAACAGAAATTAATAACAAAAATAATTAGTATATCTATATTTACAACTAACATATCAAATTTATTGAGCATATCCTTGATCTTGTCTTCATTATTAAAATGTTTGCATGTATTCAGAGTTGCCGGTTGTGGTTTTCAATGATAGCTCCAAATAGCCAATGAATTTCACACATTTATTATAGATTTTACATTAAACTATGAGTGAAGCATGACCATGAGCACGAGGCGATTCTTGGTTAGCTCAGTGGTAGAGCATTGGTGCACTAAGACAAAGAGTCTGGAATCGATTTCTGTGTTCAGATACAATATTTAACTAATTGAAACACTTGGAGGTTTTTAAGTTTAAGCCATTCTTCTGATTAAAAATGTCTGCTAAAATGTCAAATAAATGCTAGAAATGCGGTTAATAATAACAGTACCGGTACTTTCGTCCAATTGAATAACCAAACATTGAATTTCATGGATTCTGTTTCTTGGTTTCTATTTTACAGCTGCAACTATATCAACTATTCATTTACTATGATCTCAGAGGAAGGACCTAAACTCAACTCTTTCCATAATTAATCTTCAATATACCTTATTTAGTGGTCATATGGTGTAAGGCCTCACTCTCGCAATAGACTGATTTACCTTTGACGGGAAGATTGAAGTTTGAATCTCGATCGGGTGTACTGAGAGTGGTCTTTCCTAAATGATTAACCTTCTTAATCTCTAGCACAATAATAAAAACATGTGGATAGTAAGGTATGATGCAAAAAAACAAAAACAAAAAAAACTTATTGAAGTAGGCAAATTATTTTGACAGCAGACATAGTCAGTTCTCCTTTTCATGCTTTCTGGTGTATTAATAGTTAGTATACTCTCATTTATGGACACTTAAGCAAAATCAAACCTTTCCACCAATCTATAATGCTAAAAATAAATCTTACTAATAAACTACAGACTGACCATGCTTTGTCATGGTTAAACAAACAAAAGACTAATTAGTATTCATAGATTTGGAAACATTAGTACAGTCTTTCCTTGTAACATTTACTTGCATTCATGCAACATTTTTTTTTTTACTGTATTCATTTCCTTGATAACGTTGAGGTTGATGTATACTTTGGTCTAACGAACTTAGAGATTTTCACAAATTCTCCATTAGTAGAATGATCAAAGTATGTGTTTGTAGCACACACATACTTGCTAACCTGTTGAATAATGTGACTTTCACATATCTACGAGGGTCATCCAGAAAGTAAGGTTACAACATTTATTTAGGATCTAAAAATGTTTGTATTTAATTGAAATTTACTGAATACTTCACAAATATATTAAACTATTTTTCAACGTAATCACCGTTGAGATTGAGACTTTTCTGTAGTCGGGGCACCAGCTTTTGTATGCCACGGTCATAGACCTCCGCCGCTAGCTCTTTCAGCCACTTCTTCACAGCTTCCTCGACCTCCTGATTGTTGGAAAAACGTTTCCCACCCAAAAACTCCTTTAGTTTAGTGAAAAGGTGATAGTCCGAAGGCGCCAAGTCGGGT